>CM019150.1:36157422-36167706 GCA_009733165.1 Naja naja
AAAGAAATAGCAGCAATTGATGCTAACAATGTTTTGAACAATCCAAAATCTGCATGATTTTGAAATCATGTTCAAGCAGTAGTCACATTATAAAAGGACTCCCACTTCATTTACTGAGATCATCTAATTTCCTTCTCTGGTTTTCTGCAATCTGTAGCCTCTAATACTGCTGCAAAGCTTCCTTTGTCTTTTCCATCAGTTCTCTCCTAATCAGTGATCTTATCAATCTTTGAGCTTTCAACCATGCATTTCCCATCACTTCTCTGGTTACCATGTTGCTCCAGTCTAACGAATATCAACTGCTCCCACAAAAAGAACACCTGTTAGATGATCAATGCATGCTTTATCCTAAACTTCATTAAATTGTCTTCTAATTTCCTTGTCTAAATTTTCTACCAAAATTGACTATAAGTATAATTCTTTTCAGAATTTTGATTTCCAAAACATCTTTTAATCTCTTACTGGTATATGTTTATTTTCTCTTGTCGATTTTATCTTCCAACCACTGAAATCAGAGGGCAAAGGGGAAGCAGCTAATGTTGATATTTTTTCAAGCTCTTAATTAAGAGGAACAATTAAGATTCATCAGGGGAAAAGATAAAAAGGGACATATACTATTGAAATTGCTCCTGTTGAATTATGTGCTAGATCGACCTTGAAAACAGTAATAGATAATTAAATATAAACACAGCTTGCCAAAATGAGTATTTTAGATGTGATCAATAATGTGAGCACTCACTTTGATATATTTAAACAGCAAGGATGTCCTAGCTTTTAAACATAGGGGATAATGTTTTTAAACTTTTTCAGCTCACTATTTATTTATTTATTTTATTTTATTTTATTTTATTTTATTTTCTCAATCACTTACAAGATAATAAATATAAGGATAAACATAGTTGTGAATACATGAAATGAATACATATAAGAAAAATAAAAGAAACAATAGGACAGGGACAGTAGGCACATTAGTGCACTTATGCACACCTCCTACAGACCTCTTAGGAAAGGTGTGAGGTCAATAGTAGACAGTCTAAGGTTAAAGTTTTTAGGGTTTGGAAAGAAACACAGAGTCAGGTAGAGTATTCCAAACATTGACTCTCTGTTGCTGAAGTCATATTTCCTGCAATCAAGTTTGGTGCAGTTTACCTTGAGTTTATCTATTGTGTGCTCTTGTATTGTTATGGTTGAAGCTGAAGTATTCATTGACTGGAAGAACATTGCAATGTATGATTTTATATACTATACTTAGATCGAAGACAAGGGTATGTTCTAGGTTTTCTAGGTCTAGAATTTCAAGTCTGGTGGCATAAGGTATTCTGCAACAGTAGAGGAGTGAAGAACTCTTCTTGTGAAATATTTCTGGACTTTCTCAACTGTGTTAATATCAGATAAGTGATGTGGGTTCCAGACTGATAGCTGTATTTCGAGTATTGGTCTAGCAAATGTTTTGTATGCCTAGTTAGTAGTGTGATATTACAGAGAAAAGCTACATATTAGGTTAACAACTCTTAATGCTTTTGGCTATGTAGTTACAGTGGGCTCTAGCACTTAGATCATTAGAGTGAGTATTCCAAGGTCCTGTGAGTTTGGATCATCAACAAGTTCTTGACTATTCAGCTTGTATTTTTATTTTCTGATTTTTTTTTTGCCAATATGTAAGACAGAGCATTTATTTGTTGAGATTTGAAGTTGCCATTTGTTTGACCATTCTGATACATATTTGAGGTCTTTTTCAAGGGTAGCAGTATTCTCTGTGGTGTTGAATAGCTTTACATCATCAGTGAAGAGAACGCAGATTGCTCTTAATATGATCACAGAAATCATTTATGTAGAGTATGAAGAGAGTTGGTCCTAGAACGCTGCCTTGGGGGATACCACTGTTGACAGGTACAGAATTTGATAAGATGCTCCCAATTTTGACCATTTGTTGTCTGTTTGACAGGAATGCTTCTATCCAGTTATGCAGTTGTCCAGAGATACCATAAGATTTTAGTTTTTTTTAATTACATTTATATGCTGCCCTCTCTGAAGACTCAGGGACATAATTTTAGGATACAACCCAATGCTCTCAGCAATGCCTTCATTCCATTGTTATGCCTGCTTATTACTAAGCGGCATTTTTACAAAATCAGCTTATTGCCCCAACAATCTTGGGTCCTCACTTTACCTACCCGAGAGGATGGAAGGCTGAGTCAACCTTGAGCCTGGTGGGATTGAGCCTGCACTAATTGCAGGCAGCTGGAACTTAAGTGCTAGGCATTTAACAGCCTACCACCAAGGCTCTTTTTTAGTATAGTTTGCCTGTACCAATGAATCGAAGGCTTTACAGAAGTCTATGTAGATTGCATCTATTGCTTTGCCTGATCGAGTTGTGTAGTCCATATGTTTTTGCAGTGCAAGAGTTTTAGATTACAGGATAGTTTTTTTCTGAAACCATATTGTTTGTTAGACAGTAGGTTGTTTGTCTCTAAATGAGCATAGTGGATTGGTTAATAATTGATTTCATGACTTTACAGGTGACGCAGCATAAAAAGATTGGTCTGTAATTTTCAACTAGACTGGGGTCTCCCTTTTTGAAGATGGGGATGACTGTGGCTTTTTTTTTTATATAAAAGTTTTATTTTTCCAAAAACACAAACATAACAAACAAACATACACCACATAGATCCATATCAATTTCAAGTATGTCGGTCGGTCAAAAGTCACAGTGCCTTCCCCTCATTATTCATACTCAATATTTCAAAAGGATAAACTATAATCATTATTATTAATCCTTTATCATATTATAATCTCTAATTGTTTCAACAGTTCTATCTATCTTTATATTCCCAAAAATATATTACCAAACTTTTTATCTAACCATTGATAAACATATTCCATATCTTATAAAACTGCTTTTCTTCTTGATCCCTAATTTCAAATGTTAATCTACTCATTTCGCACAATCCAAAATCTTCTTAATCACTTCCTCCTGCATAGGTGTCTTGTCATTTCTCCAGTTTTTAGCAAATACAATTCTAGCGGCTGTCAGTACATTAACAATCAAATATTTCAGTTCTTTGTTAAATGTCTCTGGTACAATTCCCAACAGGAATATCTCAGGTTTCAAGTCTATATGTTGTTGTGTCATTTTTCCAACCACATGTGGATTTTAGTCCAGTATCTTTTAGCATCAACGCAAGTCCACCACATGTGGTAGTAGGAGCCAGGTATCTGATGACATTTCCAACACTTATCCGATTTATCCTTGAACATTCTTGCAATCCTTCTCGGGGATAGGTGCCACCTGTAAAACATCTTATACAAATTTTCTTTATATGCAGTTGACATTGTCATTTTATAATTCTGATCCCACAGTGTTTGCCATCTCTAGATCTATCCCATAACCAAATTTTCCCCAAGCAATCATTGTTTCCTTAACCTGCTCCTCTTCCATTCTAACTTCTAATAGATAACCATAAAAATTTTTAATCATTTTTTCGTTCGTGCCCATCAAGATTTTATCTAATTCAGTTGGTTTTTTATAAATCCTTCAGTCCTAACATCCTCATCATATCTAGATTGTATTTGCAAATATGAAAACCAATCATTTTATACCTTGTTCTTGTAGTGTTTGCATCGATTTGAGTTCACCCTTTTCATTTAAAATCTCTCCATATCTAACTGTTTGTTCCTTCTTGTATATTATTGCATATGAAAAAGCTTCAATAGTAGATACCCATAATGGAATTTGTATATAATGTTGTTTTCTAGTTTTTTCCCAATTTAAAAACAAAGCTTCTCGAACATAGTGTCTTCTAAAATATCCTTGTTTTTTTGTTCCCTTATACCATAAGAAAGCATGCCATCCTAATAATAAATCATGACCTCTAAAGTTAACAATCTATTATTTCTCAATGTTATCCATTCTTTCACCCACATTTTAGGTCTTGTATATAGGTTGTTTTGCTCTAGTCGTTCTAACTTCTTTTTGTTCTCTAGGTAGACTGCCTACTGCTCCAAGTTGTTCTTCTTCTTCACTTATCATTGCACCTTCCTTTGGAAGTTCCACAATCAATTCTTCATGTCTTCCATTTCCCTCTTTTCCTCTAAAATAGCTCTCATAGAATGATTCTGCCTTCTCCACTGTGTGATTCTATGTCTTTGTTCCCGCAGACAAACAAGAGGCCTTCTGGTATTAGCTATCTATAATTTATTCCTCTCTTCAATAATTCTCTGGATAAAAACGATATTCTCCTCTCCTCTCTCTTATTCTTCTTGGTATCTGTTTCAGTACCGTGACATCTTTATTGTTGTGCTTCAGCGTCTTATCTCTGACTGTTTGCAATATTTGTGATTTAATACTCTTCTTAGTAAATCTAATATGAATTTCTCTTGGAAGTTTATTCCTCGTTGCATATCTTGTAAAGACACGAAATGTTTCATCTATTCCATCCTCATCTTCTCTTCGTTATTTCTAACAGTTCTGCCAAAATCTGTGTCATTTTCTCCAGTAAATTTTCACCCTTCTCTTCCTCGACATTTTGGAATCTCAAATAGAATTCGATCTATCAATTTCACTTGAGAGATTCATTATGGTCACTCTCAACTTCCCTTAATCTGGTGTTAAAACTCTTTATTTCCTTGTCTCTTTGTTCTTGCTGCTCTTCAATTTTCTTCATCCTCTCACCGTATTTCTCCATTGTTTGCTGTAAAGCCTTTATATTTTCATCTGTCTTGTCTAACTTTTATCTGTCTTGTCTAGCTTCTGTTCAATTATCTCTATTTTTCCAATCTCACCTACTGCTTGTAAGATCTTCTGTATTGCCTCTTCTGTTGTGGGAGCCGTTACTTGTGGAATTGAAGATCATTGTTGCAGAGATTGTCAGAACCAATTCCAAAAAGAAGGAAGGAAAAAAAAAGGCCAATAACAAAAAGTAAAAATAAAAATTAGTGTTATAAAAAGGGAGAAGAACAATCCTTTTTAACAAGAAAAAAGGGAAAAGAATAGTAAAAGGAAAAAAGGGGTTCAATTACATATCAATAATACATCAATAATTTGAAAAAAGGCAAAAATTTAAAAACTTGAATTTAAAAAGGAAAAAAGAGAAAAAGATAAAAAAGGGTCCAATAATTAACTATCTTGTTTCCAATGTGCAGAGTAAAAAAAACCAACTCTCAAAAGAAAAAAGGCTAAGAGTTGAAAAATAGGAAGGTATCAATAAAAAAAGGATAAAAATAGTAAAGTAGTAGAATTCCTTTAGAATAACAAAATATATTTTAGGGGCTCCAATTATAAAAAATTAAATTCCAAACAATAAAAAGCCTTGGCAGGAAGCAATATCACTCTTTATTCCATTGCCACTATGCAGAGTCCAGAGCTTAACTAGTGAAAGCGGGAAGATAGCAGCTCCTCTGTTTTTGCCTCTCGAAGAAATCCAATTCTTTTATTTTAAAAAGCTCTCCAAGGTCACTTTACTCTTCAGTTCCAAACTGAAGGCTCAAAGATATTCCAAAAGCACCTATCCGCACTTTCTAATCAGGAGCCTTGGATACAGTCCTTGCAAGTGTGTATGTTTATATAAGATAACAGGTCTCTAGTAGCAATATTGTATCTCACAACCAACTTTCACTTCCTTGCCAAGTGACTTCCAAAATGTATCACTTCCTGTCTTATTCAAAACAAGAAGGACAGTAAAAATCTCGGCCATTTCTTATATGCAAAAATAAAAAATTAACCAGATCAAAATAACCAAATTACATTAGAGCCCCTGGTGCCAAAAAAGGAAAAAAGAGACAAAATTCAAAGAGATATAAAAGGTATTCAAGGACTCCCAAGAGGAAAAAGTAAAAGGAAAGTCTTTAAAGCCATAAAAAGAAAGAAGAAACAAAACTCTTTACTTTCAAACACAATCTCTTCCGCCTATTCCATATCACTCTCAATTTCACACCATTAGAGTTGCTGGGTGTTCCCAAAGGGTTAAAAACAAGATGATCTCACCGACCGACAAACTTCTTCGATCTCATTCCTCCGGAGCTGTCACAGCTTCTTCAGCCCGATGGCTGCCTCAGCAGCTTCGGGTAAAGGGCTGTCCTGGATCAAGGGACTTTGCGACATCCCTGGGATCAACAGGAGGTGCCCCAACTTTCACCAACCCCTGAGTCAGTTTAGATCCGGGGACCGTCCCGAAAGTGGCAGTATCAGAGGTGATCTCAGGAGTCAAATCGTCTGTGGCGACTCAGCTCCGTATCTCGGGATGACTGGCTTGTGACCATAAGTTTGGCAGGAGCTGGTCCTGAAGATTTTCAAAGAAGTAGGCACATATTCCATCCAGTCCAGTAGATAGAGATGGTTTTGATTATGTAGTGCTTTTTCAACATTGTCTTCTGTAAAATCGATATGTATTAGATCACTGTAGTTGTCTGTGGTTCGACTGAAATACTGGGCATGAGCCACTGCTGTTTACAAATCTGAGCCAAAATGTGTTAAAGAGGTTGGCTTTAATGGTGTCATCATTAGTCTGTACCATTAGGTCCTTTCAGGGTGGGATGGATCTTGAGTCTTTTAGTTTGTTGTTTACAAAATTGTAGGAAGCGCGGGTAGAATTGGTGCATAGAAGGTTTTCCTCTTGTTTAATGCAATAATTGGTGCATAAATCTGGTGGCATAAATTTTTGTATTGACTTTGGTTAGCTTGATTTGTTTTTTCACCAAAGGATCTCTTTTTGGATTGAAGTTTTCTTATTGTTATGGGTAATCTGTTTTTTCTGGTTTTGGGAGTTGTTATTGGTACATGGTTTGATGACTCTTTAGATTTCAAGTGAAAATATGTTGTGTCGTCTTCAACAGTATTGCATCCAGTGAATAAGATTGCCCATCAAGGATAATTGTCTGTAAGATCATAGTTCGTTTTTTTGAAGTTATAATTGGGTATCACGTTGTGATGAGATTTTGTCTTGGACGTATGTTGAGATAAAAGTCAATCATGTTGTGGTCGCTGCTGGAAAAGGTTCTTTAATTTGTATTCCATAAATTGAGTTCAAACTATTGCAGAAGATGAGATCGAGGCAGTTGTTAATCTAGTGTTGATTTACTAGTTGTTCCAGTCCTAGATTTGTTACAGCATTGTAAAGGTTGCATGTATGGGTTCAGTATTACATTCATTTGATGTCATCTGGGATGAGTTTGACCCTGTGACCTCAGACACAGTGGACAGGATTGTCGGCTGTGTCTTCCGTGTTTATTGGACCTGTGTCCTCCTGGCTGGTATATTCCACCCGGGAGGGTACATGTGGCTGGCTCCAGGCAGTTACCAATGCTTCATTGCAGGAGGGGTTCTTCCTACCTGCCTTGAAAGAGGTGGTGGTGAGGCCCCCTCCTTAGGAGCCTGCCCTGGACCCAGCCAATTTGAACAACTTTCGTCCCATCTCCAATCTTCACTTTTTAGTGAAGGTTGTTGAGACTGTGGTGGCCCAATAGCTCCTGGCTTTCCTGGAGGAAACCGAGTACCTAGATCCGTTTCAATCGGGCTTCAGGCCCAGTTACAGCACGGAGACAGCATTGGTCGCGCTGATGGATTATCTCTGGAGGGCTCGGGATAGGGGTTGTTCCTGGGCCACAATTAATCTCTTGGAGGCTTTTGATACCATCGACCATGGTATCTTATGGCGGCGTCTTCAGGAGCTGGGAGTGGGAGGCACTGTTTTATGGTGGTTCAGGAGCTGGGAGTGGGAGGCACTGTTTTATGGTGGTTCTTCTCCTACCTCTCAGGACGCATGCAGTCAGTGTTGATGGGGGCAGAGATCGACCCGAGGCCCCTCACTTGTGGGGTGCCTCAGGGCCGCCCTTTTTCTCCCTCCTGTTCAACATCTAGAAGAAGCTGCTGGGCAAGATCATCCGCAGTTTCGGTGTGAGCTATCATCAATATGCTGATGATAGCCAGCTTTTCATCTCCACCCATGACCATCTCAGTCAGGGGTGGCAAACAAGTTCGACACAAAGAGCCAAAATTTTAAACTGTGAGAGTCTGAGAGCTACACTAATGCAGTGACTCTGCAAAACAGACAAACACTCACACAAAAGCATATAATTTTAACAATAATAGCACAATGTTCCACGCCACTTTATAGGATGCAGGGTCACAGTTTCTCCATGCTTGGTTAATTGCTGAAACATTTGAGACTGTCTTTTACCTGGCTTTTCAAGGTGCTCAATTTTTGCTTGCGTGAGTTCAGTACCTTTGGCATTCCTTGTCAATATTAGCATGGAGAGTGCTAAAATGACGCTGAAGATTTGAAGCCTTAAAATGTGATATCATAGTATTGCATATTAAACACAGCGCTTTCCCATTCCGTTCAATAAAGAAGAAAGCATCTTCCCATTCTTCCAAAATGTCCTGTGTTCATCTTCATATTTTTGTTTAGCTTTGCATTTTGCCATTTTGAGTGAGGGTAAAATCCTGCAGTGATGGTGAGGGTGTGCTGCGCCCCTCCACACTAAGAACAACGGCAAGATGTGGCACAACATGTGACATGTGTCCCCCTCTCGCTGGCCCATGCAGTTGTTTCCAAGGATGGGAGACGGATGACGCAGCCTGGGGCGGGACTACACGCTGAAATCTCCTCAGAGGTCCCTCCTCAGAAGCAGCATAACAAAAATCCAAACTTGGCAAAGAGCCACAGTATACAAAATAATAAGAGGCAAAGAGCCGCATTCATTTTGGCCAGGAGCCGCATGCCGCTCGAGAGCCACATGTTTGCCACCCCTGATCTCAGTGATGCCCTCCCCATGATGTCCCGGTGCCTGGAGGTGGTACGGATCTGGATGGGGAGGAACAGGCTACAGCTCAACCCAGACAAGACTGAATGGCTGTGCGTACCATCATCTCGGATCCAAGAAATTCCACCTTTGGTCATGGGGGGAGAGGTGTTGCCCCCCGTGGATGGGGGCGCAAGGTGTCCTTCTGGATGCACGGCTCAATATGGAGGAGCAGGTGGGAACCGTCGCCAGGAGGGCTTTTGCCCAGGTTTGCCTGGTGCACCAGTTGCACCCCTACTTGGACCGAGATTCCCCACGATGGTCACCCATGTGCCTGTTTCCCGCCTTGACTACTGCAATGGTCTCTGCAATGGCTGCCCTGGCGGACTATACGGAGGCTTCAGCTGGTACAAAATGCAGCCGTGTGGGCAGTGATGGGAGTGCCCGATTCTCCCATGTGACACCCCTCCTGCACGGTCTGCATTGGTTGCCAGTTGCCTCCTCAGATAAGATTCAAGGTGCTGGTGTTAACCTATAAAGCCCTTCATGGCTTGGGTCTGGGGTACTTGCAGGAGTGCTTCCTACCAGCATCGAGGTCCAATCGCCCAGTACACTCACAGGCAGGCCCTCCTGGGGTACTGTCGCCAGACAATGTCAGTTGGTGGTTCCCCAGAGGAGGGCCTTCTGTGGGGGTGCCTACCTTTGGAACCAGCTGCCCCTGGGGCTGCATTTGGCCCCTGACCTGCATTCCTTCTGCTTCCACGATCTAAAGACCTGGCTGTTTTTACAGGCCAGCCTGGATTGAGAGGGATTGGGGATTTTAAAATGGGGCGTTTTAATATTGTATAATATATTTGGATTAGATATGATTTTGAATGATGTTTTATGTGTTGTATATATATTTTGTGTGAGCCACCCCGAGTCCTCCCCAGAGATGGGGAAGTATATAAATATAATAATAATAATAATAATAATAATAATAATAATAATAATAATAATATGAGGTAGATTGAAGTCACCAAGAAAGATAAAAGCATGTGGGCAGGATGATGCCCATGTTAGTAGTGAATTTAGCTTGTTTACATGTTCTATGTCATAATCAGGGGTTCTGTAACATAGTAAGAATCAAAATGTGATATTTAAGGACAGTTCACAGACAATGGTCTCAGGAAGAGCAAGCTTCTTGGTGACTTGGATATTTTTTAGATGTAAGGACTTTTATAGAAGATATAAAACACCACTCTCTACGGATTTCATGATCTGATCGGTAAACATGATAGTCTCTTACTTATATTTATATGTAGTTATATTTTATATATATTTATATTACTTATATTTATATTTATATTACTTATATTTATATTTATATTACTTATATTTATATGTAGTGTAGCTTCATGGAACTGATTTTATCCTATGCTTTAAAATCCCTCTCTTTTTTTAGCCTGTCTTGATGTATTCCTTCAACTATTGACATTTCTATGAAATACTTTGCTTTGAGGAAAGCTGGGACTCTCAGAGGTTGAGATTTTGTGAACTGCAGAA
>CM019150.1:36168706-36332893 GCA_009733165.1 Naja naja
CAGATGGCATTGATGTTAGATGCTCAAAAAGCATTCGATAATGTGAATTGGCGATTTATGATATTGCAAATGATGCAAATGGGCTTTGGAAAAAACTTTATACAGGCTATTGAGACAATATATAACAACCAAACAGGAAGATATTGGTAAATGGAGAATTGACAGAATTTATAGAGATAAGAAAAGGAACTAGACAAGGTTGTCCTCTGTCGCCACTGCTGTTTGTCTTAACATTAGAAGTGCTGAATAGAGCCATTAGAGAAGATGAAGAAATAAAAGGAATGAAAATTAAAAAGAAGAATATAAACTTCAGGCGTTTGCAGACGATTTGGTATTCATATTAGAGGATCCACTTAAATCAGCACCTAAGTTGATAGAGCAAATAGAAAAATAAAGACAAAACAAAGATTCTAACAAAGAATATGTTAGCAAAACGTAAGAAAGACCTAGAAGATTTACTAGAGATACAGATTGCAAATAAAGTTAAATATTTGGGAATATATATAACATCAAGATGCAGTACATTGAAAGAAGATAATTATATAAAACTCAAACAGCAGATAGCTTAGATCTTGAAAGATGGGAAAATATGCAATTATCTCTTATTGGCAGAATATCGACAGTCAAGATGAATGTTCTACCCAGAATCTTATATTTATTTCAGACAATCCCAATTAGACTTGGGAAAGAGTACTTTGAAGATTTAAATAAAATCACATCAAAATTTATATGGCAGGGCAAAAAACCAAGAATTAAATTTAAGCTATTACAAGATGCAAGGTCTAGAGGGGATTTGCACTACCTAATTGGGAATTGTATTATCAAGCTGCAAGTTTGATGTGGGTGAAAGAATGGATAACGTTGAGAAATAGTAGATTATTAATCTTAGAAGGTCATGATTTGCTATTAGGATGGCATGCTTTCTTATGGTATAAGGAACAAAAAAACAAGGATATTTTAGAAGACACTATGTTCGAGAAGTATTTTTAAATTGGGAAAAACTAGAAAACAACATTATATACAAATTCCATTATGGGTATCTACTATTGAAGCTTTTCATATCCAATAATATATAAGAAGGAACAAACAATTAGATATGGAGAGATTTTAAATGAAAAGGGTGAACTCAAATCAATGCAAACATTACAAGAACAAGGAATAAAAATGAATTGGTTTTCATATTTGCAAATACAATCCAGATATGATGAGGATGTTAGGACTGAAGGTATTTATAAAAAGCAAACTGAACTAGATAAAATTTTGATGGGTACGAATGAAAAGTGATTAAAAACTCTATGGTCATTTATTAGAAGTTAGAATGGAAGAGGAACAGGTTAAGGAAACAATGATTGCTTGGGGGAAAAGAGAGATGGCAAACACTGTGGGATCAGAATTATAAAATGACAATGTCAACTGCATATAAAGAAAATTTGTATAAGATGTTTTACAGGTGGCACCTATCCCCGAGAAGGATCGCAAGGATGTTTAAGGACAAATCGGATAAGTGTTGGAAATGTCATCAGATACCGGTCCTACTACCACATGTGGTGGACTTGCACTGATGCTAAAAGATACTGGACTAAAATCCACATGTGGTTAGAAAAAATGACACAACAACATATAGACCTGAAACCCGAGATATTCCTATTGGGAATTGTACCAGAGACATTTAACAAAGAACTGAAATACTTGATTGTTAATGTACTGACAGCTGCTAGAATTGTATTTGCTAAAAATTGGAGAAATGACAAGATACCTATGCAGGAGGAAGTGATTAAGAAGATTTTGGACTGTGCCAAATGAGTAGAGACTAACATTTGAAATTAGGGATCAAGAAGAAAAGCAGTTTTATAAGATATGGAACATGTTTTATCAATGGTTAGATAAAAAGTTTGGTAATATATGGATATATATGGAATATAAAATAGATAGAACTGTTGAAACAATCTAGAGATTATAATATGGTAGAGAGGATTAATAATAATGATAATGGTTTTTCCTTTCGTAATACGGAGTATGAATAACGAGGGAAGGCACTGTGATTTTGACTGACCGACACTTGAAATTGAATTGATATGGATTTGTGTGTTTTATGTTTGTTTGTTATGTTTGTTCTTTTTGGAAAAATAAAACCTTTATAAAAAAAAGAAAAGAACGATCCTCAGATAACCAGCCTAGGTTAAGCAGCACTGGAAGCTTTCACATACAGTGTTATTTAAAGGTGAAAACACTTCAATCTCCTATCCATGCCCCTAATTATTCCCTTAATCACCCCTTATTCCCATCATCCAGTTTACCTAAGCATTTATCTCTTCATTCGATATCCCATCTCTTTACCTATAAACATATCCATACAGCATCGTCTATTCTGCCCTGGTGTCAGCAAAAAGTCCATAAAGGGTTGTCAGAAGTAACAAGATATCTTGCTTCAACCTTGATCAAATAAATCAAATATATGTATATGTATATGTATATATACATACATACATATAAATATAAATATAAATTTTAACAGTCTTAATCTTTAGTTCATTTAAATAGGATTGGGTTTCTTTTGATTTCTTTTTTGTTCCATTTGCAAAGAGTTCTTCAAAGCTTTAACAAGCTTCTTTTATAAACCCAATAGGAAGAAATCTGGATTCCCATTTTACTGACCTTGTAAGAATGAAAGGCTGAATTAACCTTGAGCCAGTCAGGATTGAATTCCTGGCAGTGGGCAAAGTTAGCCTGCAATATTGCATTATAACCACTGAGCCACCATGGTTCTTATAAACTTGAACCAAAAGAAAGAGCAGCAATTGATGCTAACAATGTTTTGAACAATCCAAAATCTGCATGATTTTGAAATCATGTTCAAGCAGTAGTCACATTATAAAAGGACTCCCACTTCATTTACTGAGATCATCTAATTTCCTTCTCTGGTTTTCTGCAATCTGTAGCCTCTAATACTGCTGCAAAGCTTCCTTTGTCTTTTCCATCGGTTCTCCTAATCAGTGATCTTATCAATCTTTGAGCTTTCAACCATGCATTTTCCATCACTTCTCTGGTTACCATGTTGCTCCAGTCCTAACTTGAATATCAACTGCTCCCACAAAAGATCACCTGTTAGATGATCAATGCATGCTTTATCCTAAACTTCATTAAATTGTCTTCTAATTTCCCTTGTCTAAATTTTCTACCAAAATTGACTATAAAGTATAATTCTTTTCAGGAATTTTGATTTCCAGAAAACTGTCTTTTTTAATCTCTTACTGGTATATGTTTATTTTTCTCTTGTCGATTTTATCTTCCAACCACTGAAATCAGAGGGCAAAAGGGAAGCAGCTAATGTTGAGTATTTTTCAAGCTCTTAATTAAGAGGAACAATTAAGATTCATCAGGGGAAAAGATAAAAAGGGACATATACTTGCACAAGAATTGCTCCTGTTGAATTATGTGCCTAGATGCGACCTTGAAAACAGTAATAGATAATTAAATATAAACACAGCTTGCCAAAATGAGTATTTTAGATGTGATCAGATAATGTTGAGCACTCACTTTGATATATTTAAACAGCAAGGATGTCCTAGCTTTTAAACATAGGGGATAATGTTTTTAAACTTTTTCAGCTCACTATTTATTTATTTTATTTTATTTTATTTTATTTTCTCAATCACTTACAAGATAATAAATATAAGGATAAACATAGTTGTGAATACATGAAATGAATACATATAAGAAAAATAAAAGAAACAATAGGACAGGGACAGTAGGCACATTAGTGCACTTATGCACACCTCCTACAGACCTCTTAGGAAAGGTGTGAGGTCAATAGTAGACAGTCTAAGGTTAAAGTTTTTAGGGTTTGGGAAAGAAACCACAGAGTCAGGTAGAGTATTCCAAACTTTGACTACTCTGTTGCTGAAGTCATATTTCCTGCAATCAAGTTTGGTGCAGTTTACCTTGAGTTTGTATCTATTGTGTGCTCTTGTATTGTTATGGTTGAAGCTGAAGTATTCATTGACTGGAAGAACATTGCAATGTATGACAAACAGACAAACACTCACACAAAAGCATATAATTTTAACAATAATATAGCACGGGCAATGTTCCACGCCACTTTATAGGATGCAAGGGTCACAGTTTCTCCATGCTTGGTTAATTGCTGAAACATTTGAGACTGTCTTTTTACCTGGCTTTTCAAGGTGCTCAATTTTTGCTTGCGTAGTTCAGTACCTTTGGGCAATTCCTTGTCAATATTAGCATGGAGAGTGCTAAAGCACTTAGCTCCAGCTGCCTGTAATTATTGCAGGCTCGAATCCCACCAGGCTCAAGGTTGACTCAGCCTTCCATCCTCTCGGGGTAGGTAAAGTGAGGACCCAAGATTGTTGGGGGCAATAAGCTGACTTTGTAAAAAATGCCGCTTAGTAATAAGCAGGCATATACAATGGAATGAAGGCTATTGCTGAGCGCATTGGGTTGTATCCCAAAAACTGTAAGCCCCTGAGTCTCGGAGAAGGGCGGGATATAAATACGAATAAATAAATAAATAAATAAATAATAAAATGACGCTGAAGATTTGAAGCCTTAAAATGTGATATCATAGTATTGCATATTAAACGCAGCGCTTTACCATTCCGTTCAATAAAGAAGAAAGCATCTTCCCATTCTTCCAAAAATGTCCTGTGTTCATCTTCATATTTTTGTTTAGCTTTGCATTTTGCCATTTTGAGTGAGGGTAAAAATCTTGCAGTGATGGTGAGGGTGTGCTGCGTCCTCCACACTAAGAACAAACGGCAAGATGTGGCACAACATGTGACACACGTGTCCCCCGCTGGCCCATGCAGTTGTTTCCAAGGGATGGGAGGCGGATGACGCAGCCTGGGGGCGGGACTACAGCTGAAATCTCTCCTCAGAGGTCCCTCCTCAGAAGCAGCATAACAAAATCCAAACTTGGCAAAGAGCCACAGTATACAAAATAATGATAAGAGGCAAAGAGCCGCATTCATTTTGGCCAGGAGCATGCGCTCGAGAGCCATGTTCAGCACCCTGATCTCAGTGATGCCCTCCCCATGATGTCCCGGTGCCTGGAGGTGGTACGGATCTGGATGGGGAGGAACAGGCTCCAGCTCAACCCAGACAAGACTGAATGGCTGTGCGTACCAGCATCTTGGATCCAAGAAATTCCACCTTTGGTCATGGAGGGAGAGGTGTTGCCCCCCGTGGATGGGGCGTGCAACTTGGGTGTCCTTCTGGATGCACGGCTCAATATGGAGGAGCAGGTGGGAACCGTCGCCAGGGGGGCTTTTGCCCAGGTTTGCCTGGTGCACCAGTTGCACCCCTACTTGGACCGAGATTCCCTACGCATGGTCACCCATGTGCTCGTTGCTTCCCGTCTTGACTACTGCAATGGTCTCTATTTGGGGCTGCCCTGGCGGACTATACGGAGGCTTCAGCTGGTACAAAATGCAGCCGTGTGGGCAGTGATGGGAGTGGCCCGATTCTCCCATGTGACACCCCTCCTGCACGGTCTGCATTGGTTGCCAGTTGCCCTCCGTATAAGATTCAAGGTGCTGGTGTTAACCTATAAAGCCCTTCATGGCTTGGGTCTGGGGTACTTGCAGGAGTGCTTCCTACCAGCACCGAGGTCCAATCGCCCAGTACACTCTCACAGGCAGGCCCTCCTGGGGGTACTGTCGGCCAGACAATGTCAGTTGGTGGTTCCCCAGAGGAGGGCCTTCTCTGTGGGGGTGCCTACCCTTTGGAACCAGCTGCCCCTGGGGCTGCATTTGGCCCCTGACCTGCATTCCTTCTGCCACGATCTAAAGACCTGGCTGTTTTTACAGGCCAGCCTGGATTGAGAGGGATTGGGGATTTTAAAATGGGGCATTTTAATATTGTATAATATATTTGGATTAGATATGATTTTGAATGACGTTTTATGTGTTGTATATATATTTTGTGTGAGCCACCCCGAGTCCTCCCCAGAGATGGGGTGCATATAAATCAAATATAATAATAATAATAATAATAATAATAATAATAATAATAATAATAATAATAATAATACTATGAGGTAGATTGAGTCACCAAGTAAAAGCAAGGATGATGCCCATGTTAGTAGTGAATTTAGCTTGTTTACATGTTCTATGTCATAATCAGGGGTTCTGTAACATAGTAAGAATCAAAATGTGATATTTAAGGACAGTTCACAGACAATGGTCTCAGGAAGAGCAAGCTTCTTGGTGACTTGGATATTTTTTAGATGTAAGGACTTTTTATAGAAGATAGCAACACCACCTCCTCTACGGATTTCATGATCTGATCGGTAAACATGATAGTCTCTTACTTATATTTATATGTAGTTATATTTTTATATATATTTATATTACTTATATTTATATTTATATTACTTATATTTATATTTATATTACTTATATTTATATGTAGTGTAGCTTCATGGAACTGATTTTATCCTATGCTTTAAAATCCCTCTCTTTTTTTAGCCTGTCTTGATGTATTCCTTCAACTATTGACATTTCTATGAAATACTTTGCTTTGAGGAAAGCTGGGACTCTCAGAGGTTGAGATTTTGTGAACTGCAGCAAAATAGAGAAACAATATGTCTTCTTAGAGGTTTATCTAGATTCAGGAAACTTACATTTGTAAAAGTATTCTGAGTGTTAGAAAAATTAAAAAAGGAGAAAAATTACTGCTTTGTTGAACTGTAAGATATTATTTTTACTCTAACATTTTTTAAAAAGATTAAAAAGCTAGTGTAAAGGGACCTTGGTAGTGCAGGCTGTTAAATGCCTAGCACTTAATTCCAGCTGTCTGCAATTACTGCAGGCTCGAATCCCACCAGGCTCAAGGTTGACTCAGCCTTCCATCCTCTCGGGGTAGGTAAATTGAGGACCCAAGATTGTTGGGGGCAATAAGCTGACTTTGTAAAAATGCCGCTTAGTAATAAGCAGGCATATACAATGGAATGAAGTCTATTGCTGAGCGCATTGGGTTGTATCCCAAAAATTGTAAGCTGCCCTGAATCTCCAGAGAAGGGCGGCATATAAATATGAATAAAAATAAATAAATAAATTAAGGAAGAAAAGAAAAACAGAAAGAAATCCAAGAGAAAGTAAAAAGTGAAAGAAAAGATGAAAAAGTTATAGAAAAGAAAAAAGAAACTAAGAAGTGGCTTTCAATAGTCTTTCAAGCAGTTGTCAGTACATATTTCTTTCTATGTGTGATGAAAAATGCCTTACGGACCTGGGAAATACAGAGGGGGAAGTAAAACAGGCAAGGGAGGAAACTAGGCATTGTAGAAGCAGTTCTTGAGATCAAGGAAGGAGCAAAAATGAGAAAGGAACTTCTTGCTCAATGTTATTTGCAATTTGGGTAAAGCTCTTTGGTCTTAGCCCACACTCCTCCACATCTTTCTATGAGGAGGAATTGAAATTGCATCTATTTCAACAGATGGGTGAAGAGTTATCTTCCACAGTTTATAATCTTCAAAGAGAAACACAGAATTTCAAGATAGGGGTGAGGAAAAACAATTCCATTCCAATACAGATCTGAAGCTATAAAATCTCATTGTATACAGGTGAAACTTGAAAAATTAGAATATCGTGCAAAAGTTCATTTATTTCAGTAATGCAACTTAAAAGGTGAAACTAATATGTGAGATAGATTCATTACATGCAAAGCAAGATTGTGCAAGCTGTGATTTGTCATAATTGTGATGAGGTATGGAGTGATCATAAGAACCTCGAGGCTCTAAAGACCCCTAGGAGATTATCACCCAAACAAGTCCACTGGGCCCAATATTTCAAGCGATTCAACTTCAACATTAAGTGTATCCCCGGAGGGAAAAATGTACTGGTGGATGCGCTGTTCAGAAAACCTCAGCTTGACAGCAGCTGAGAGGAAATAGTACAAGCTTTAATTTCAGAAGCTCAATCAGCGGACCAAGTGTCCATTTGAGCCCAAGCCAACCACAACCCCAAACGCCTGGAAGATAAGCTGACCGCAGAATTGAAAACGGCCCTATTGACTGATCCTTGGTTCCTGGACCATCAAACGGATTTGACAATGAATGATGGACTAGCTTGGAAAGAGACTAAGCTTTATGTACCCACAACCCTAAGACTACTGGTACTAAAGCGTAGCCATGACTCACGGCTGGGAGGCCACTTCGGATTCTTAAAGACCCTACATTTACTGAGAAGACAGTTCTTGTGGCCAAAAATGAAACCTGATGTTGAGGACTATGTAAAAAGTTTCTCAATTTGTGCCACAATGAAATACAGAACTGGAAAAACCCCTGGCCTCCTGCAACAAGTTGCTGAACCAACCCAACCTTGGGAAGAGATCGCAATGGACTTTGTTGTTGAATTACCTAAGAGTGAAGGGAATATGATTATTTGGACTATAATTGATTTATTCTTTAAACAGGCCCATTCTATAGCCTGCAAAGGAGTTTCATTTGTGAAAAAACTTGCAAAGCTGATCTATAGACTACATGGAGTACCTCATAGAATAATATCAGACAGAGGGGTACAATTTACTGCAAAATTTTGGAGGGAATTCCTGAAATCCATTGGTTCCTCTCAAGGATTATCCTCAGCTTTCCATCCTGCTTGTAACAGAGCAGCGGAGAGGGCTAACGCCAACAAGAAAATTGGGCTGAGTTATTACCTTTTGCAGAGGTTGCTTACAATAATGCAGTACATAGCAGCACGGGATTGACTCCATTCCAAATCAACACTGGAATGGATTTTGTCCCAATGCCAGAATTATCTAGACAACCTCCCACATCCATGTCCCTAACAGAATGGATGAACTCATTAAAGAAAGGGTGGGAAGATACAAAAAAAGCTTTGACTGAAGCTGCAAAAAATTATAAAAAAAACAGGCGGATAAACATAGATCCCTTCAACCGCCTTTTAAAGTAGGAGACAAAGTATATTTGTCAACCAAGTATCTTAGGTTGAAACTGCCCAGTAAAAAGCTGGGTCCAATTTCAAAGATAATTAATCCAGTCACTGTCCAATTAAGTCTTCGTTGACAATTGGAGAAAATTCATCCAGTGTTCCATTGTAGTTTACTAAAACCAGCTACTACATCAATGATAAGACCACTGCCAATTGCTCCCCCTAAGCTGTTAACAGTACAGGGGGAAGCACATTATGAAATTCAAAAAATTCTCGATTCTAGATTACACCATAGACAATTGCAATATTTGGTCTTATGGAAAGAATACCCCCTCTCAGATGCTAGTTGGGTGAAGAGTTGGGATGTTCATGCTGATCAATTGGTTAACCAACCATGAGGATTTTCCCCACAAACTGAAGGGTCCTTGTAGAGAGGGGCTTAAGGACAATGTTTTAACCCCTGTATCTGTTTTGTGTTTTGTTTTCTTTTAGGAGGAGGAGTTTTCAAGGGGGGATGCCTGTCAGCTTTGAAATTCAGCTGCCAACATAATGGGAAGGAGGGGTGGAGGAATTGACAAGTTCAAGGTTATTCTGTATGTCGTACTAAGAATTCCAGTTGCAGTTAATTGGTTCTCGTGATTTATTAAGTGTAGAAGTGGGAGGAGAAAAAGGTGTCGCGCACGGAAATTCTTTCACTTTGGGAAATGCCTTAGACATACCAGATTTGTTTCTAATAAATCAATCAATGCCGCTTGGGGCCCCCAAAAAGCCCTAGTAATAAGCAGGCATATACAATGGAATGAAGGCTATTGCTGAGTGCATTGGGTTGTGCTCCAAAAAATTGTAAGCCGCCCTGAGTCTCCAGAGAAGGGCGGCATATAAGTGCGAATTAAAAAAAAATTGGAGAGAATATGTCTCAGAGTGATTGATATCATGGATACTTTCTGGATGCCTTACACTAAAACTGTGTAGTTGTCATGTTCTGAGAAAGCAACAAATGGCTATAGCTATTGTCCATTAATAATACTTCATGAGTTAATATATTGGACCAAATTTCAGAGAAATAGATATAAATACATATTTTAGACTTTTTTGCTTGAATATTTGAAAGAGATACTAAGATCTTCATCATTACTTGGCCTTGGTGGCTCAGGCTGTTAAACGCCTGCTCTTAAGATCCAGCTGTCTACAATTACTGTAGGCTCGAATCCCACCAGGCTCAAGGTTGACTCAGCCTTCCATCCTCTCGGGGTAGGTAAATTGAGGACCCAAGATTGTTGGGGGCAATAAGCTGACTTTGTAAAAATGCCGCTTAGTAATAAGCAGGCATATACAATGGAATGAAGGCTATTGCTGAGCACACTGGGTTGTATCCCAAAAATTGTAAGCCACCCTGAGTCTTCGGAGAAGGGCGGCATATAAATGTAATTAAAAAAAATTCTATTAATTGTTTTAGGAAATAAGTTTTCTGAGTATAAAAATGATGACTCTCATCTGCTTTGGGCAGGCTATGCAACACAAATACTTCCTGTTAAAAAGTTTCTATAAATGGTTTGTGCATGTGAGAGGGAGGGGGAGGGGGAAATCATGTAAATGGGCAGATGGTTAAGCAACTGTTATAAAGTGACACATAAAGTATTAGGGGTGATTTGTTTCCCTTTCTTCTATATTTCTTCTATATATATCCTGACCCCCGCACCTTCTGCCACGACTTGAAGACCTGGTTGTTTGACCAATCCGGGCTGTGACCCATCCCTGGGGGGGATGGGGTTTTTAAAATATCTTAATTATTGTTATTTTATTCTTGTAATTTTTGGGCTTGCGTGGTTTAATCTTTTTTTAATTATTTATTGTTGTGGTTTTAGTTGTGAGCCACCCCGAGTCTTCGGAGATGGGGTGGCATACAAGTCCAAAAAATAAATAAATAAATAAATAAATATGCTTACTTACTTATTTGACAAATTGTATGTATCTTATATTCATGATTAAAAACAAAACAAAAAGCCCTGAACTTTAAGATGGCAAAAGAAGAGACTATGGAGTTACAATGAATGAAAAACAATTTAAATTTATCTGTTGTGTTCTGCTACCTATAACTGCAACCAAGATAGATCAAGAGTGACTGATGCAATTTTTTAGCAAACACAGTGGTAAAACCAGAAGTTTCTAAACTTCCAGCATTTTGCAAGTAAGCACAAGTTAGAAACCAAAGATAATGTCATAACTTTTTAAATATTTTTACTGCTGTGGGAGCTATGAGACATTGCTATGAGGTGGTCTAACAAACATAGTAAATGAAAACACCTGAAAAAAATGATTTGTTCTGATTGGAAACTAGAACTGCCATTCATAAAACTGCATCTTCTTCTCTTCATCCTTAACTTATAGGGGGCCTTGTAAGGTATGTATATCGTGGCTCTTTGAGAACAAATTTTTATGACATGGAAATAGATTCTTCCAGATCTCAAAGAGGCAAATGTAGAGGTCCATTTACTCTTCAATTACTTTGATTAGAATCTTTCTGTCCAATAACTCTATTTTACTTTTCTTCCTCCTCCAGGATAGGGATGTGTAAAGTCTTCTAAGCACGTTTTCTGTATTGGCATAGTATCTCAGCTACAGTTTAGTTCAGGTGAGTTTCTAAGAGTCCTATATGGAGTTACAAAATTGGTTGAAGCAGTATGATTCAGTTTGAAATTCAGCTGAATCCAATAAATCCTTCTAGTTCAGTATGAGCAGTGTGTGTGTGTGTGTGTGTGTGTGTGTGTGTGTCTTGCATATCTGTATGCATGCACATGGAAGCTTTTTGTTTACTGCAATTTGGAAAGAGAATTATAGACTCAAAAACATTGAATCTGGCAGCTGGATAGTTAAGGCCAGGCAGAAATAAGAAATTGTATGATCTGAATCTTTCATGGCTGGGAGTATTACAAAAGTAAATTGCAATAAATAGAAAGATGAGGCTCGGCAGAATGAGTGTTTTGAAACATGCAGTGCCAAGTGCCAAGCATTCTGAAATTCCTGAATCCCCAACTTCAAACTTGAGACTGTTTTTTGGGACAGGGCCTTACAGTGTCTATTGTGCAGCATTATTTTTCAGTTTATATTCTTTTTCAGTGGTGCAGCTTGTGTTGTCATCTTTACATTAATTGTCCCAAGATCTAGAACTGGTTTCTTTCTTTAGAAAAGTGATAAAAGAAAATCAGATATGAAGGTTAATGTTGGTTGCATGTATACATGTATACAGTATATGAATGGCTGAATCATAATTTTGTATAGAAAGGATTTTAAGGCATTTTTTCCCAAAAAGGGTCATTGGTTCTTACCTGATATGACCTTTCTTGTTTGGTGAAGATAGCATCCAGGATTAGGTTGTCAATTGCTGCTAGCTGATTGGACTGAGTCTGTCAGATTTGTGAGGACACTCTCCTGTTGCTAAGGGTGCCCCAGAAATTGGCAAAGGAAGCCAATGATGATGCTAATGTGAAGTAGAATTCTGAAAATGCCAAACTTTATATTGAACACCTCCAATTTGTGAGGGCTTAGTTAATTTCTAGATAGAAATGACAATACCTGTAAAAGCTCAAAGCATCCTTTCAAAGAGTAAAGTTTTAAAGTCTTACGAGCTTTGGACAAGGCCATATGAAGGCTTTTTATTCCTATATTCTTGTATTCATAGTACAATTATTTCACTCAGGATTGTCCACCATCAAATTCTGTTAGTAGATTTCTCTAGGGGTGTTAAGCATATAAACAAAAGTGAAATATACTCTTCATATACTTGGATTCAGATTTCAGAAAAATTATAATTTGATCCATATGGAAAAGAAAAACAAACATCTGACTGGTTTCAACCTTTGCATAAAATATGAATGCTCAGGGATGCCTTTTGGATTATCTTCTTGAGATATATGAATCATATCACTAACGGTAAAAATCTGATGGTTTATATGGATGATTATTCGAAGGCTCCTGTCACATCACCTACGGGTTGCTTGGAGCCATGCCACCAACATCCAAATGTTACACCAGCATCTGGAGTAGGAAGCAACTGAGAGCTAAATGATGAAGGGTTGATGACGACTGATGGGAGGTTCCGATGACGTCAGATGCTGAACTGTCAAAGCTGTAGCAGATATTGGCTAAGCACTGAACATGCTGGGGACTGAACGTTGCCTTTATAACTATGGGGGGGAAGTCATTAGGTAGGCACAAGGTGATGGTGAACACTGGGATGTTGCGTGGATACGAAACGTCATGGGGTGATTAGGCGGAGGTTAAAGTTGTTAAGTAGTAACTGGATATTAGGCGGCAGTTTTCACCAGATGATGGATAACCCAATTATACTGTTATATTGTATATAAATACAGCTCTGGCTGCAGTGAGCGCCAGAGCTGACTTTAAATATCCTCTTGCATCTCGTTGTTACCCGAGGCGGAGAAGTGTCTGGACGAATAAAGTCTCATTTCATGGTTTACGTGAGTGCTTTGTTTCCCTTGCTTCACGAACTCTGGCTGAACAGCTGAGAGCTCCAATTACTCACATGCAACAGATTTAGACTCCTTTACAACTTTATCAATACAAGCTATAAGAAAGACACATTTTATTTATTTATTTATTTGGATTATTTGGGCTAATACATTTTTCCCAAAGTTATCATGAAGGATCTTATTAAAGTAGAATCCATTCTGTTGCATCCCAGGTCTGTCATTCTCTCCTCCCTCCCCCACCTCCATGTCTCAAGGACATTCAATATTTTCTGGGATTTACAAGCTTTCTTCCTTGCACAAAGGCTGTCATCCAATTTACCAAGAAAGGAGTTCTTTTGAAGTATGATTCTGATGCTCAACAAGCTTTTCCTTATTCAGACAGACATTTGTTTCACAGACCCTCCCCCGTCCACCCACCCACTAGATCTCTCGCACTCCTTTGCTATTCAAATGAATATGTTTAATTTTGCATTAGGAACTGCTATCTTACAGATAGTTAAGCATTTGGGAAATAGTTTATTGCTCTTTCCTGTTTTTTTCATGACAACTCCTGCCAGCTGAAAAGAACTATGTTTTTAACAAGATGCTAGTGATCAGAGACACATTTCAATATTAGCACCCTCTCCAAAGGAGCTTTGATTCCTGTCAACATTTGAATAGACTACAGGAATTTGTACACCTACATTACTTCTCACAAGTTCACAGAGTACCATTTCAGGTGGATACTTTTTTCCTTTCATTTTAACTTTCATATTACCTACATTCTTAATTCAAAGAATAAGTAGACTGATACTCTATTATACTTTCCTAATATGTTGCCTTCTACACTTGACCCTCACCTCCTATGACCTAAAAACTTTATGCTTGTCACATTCCACATTACAATATTTGAAACTCCCTACACTGGGAGGCATATTCATTCTCTCACATAGTAAATCTGCACCTAACAGTCTCCTCCTCCTCCTCCCCCCCTCCTCCTCCTCTTCCCGCCTTTAACAACCTTGAATGTACATTAAAATTCACACAGGCATACGTTTTCCAGCATATTAAGAACTAGTTTACATCTCAAAAACACATATGTTAGAAAAAAGGACACGTGTAAAATTGTATATTTGGAAAAATGTTAACGAAAAGTCAGATTAATAATTATGTATGCTTCTTGCACCAGGCATATGAGGTCAAACAGAATGTGCATTTCTATTTGGTAAAACCAACATTTAACTAAAAATGAAAATGACTCAAGCACCCCTTTTTACTTTTTCCCTTGCAGGTGTATTAGAATAGAGTAGAATAGAATAGAATAGAGTAGAGTAGAGTAGAGTAGAATAGAATACCTTTATTGTCATTGCATTCCACGAATACAATGAAATTTGAAAGCTACTCCAGCACAGTGCCCCAAACACCACATCACAATCACACTACAGAATATTTAAAAATTAAAATAATTAAAATAATAATAATAATAATAATAATAAACCTAGTCTAAAACCTATCTAAAACATTTAGTAAGTTAAGTAGTTTAAAACTCCCACTATATACATAGGACTAAATCACAAATCCACGGTTTGATTCAAGACAATTTTTTTTTAATTACATTTATATGCCGCCCTTCTCCGAAGACTCAGGGCAGCTTGCAATTTTTGGGATACAACCCAGTGTGCTCAGCAATAGCCTTCATTCCATTGTATATGCCTGCTTATTACTAAGCGGCATTTTTACAAAGTCAGCTTATTGCCCCCAACAATCTTGGGTCCTCAATTTACCTACCCCGAGAGGATGGAAGGCTGAGCCAACCTTGAGCCTGGTGGGATTTGAGCCTACAGTAATTGTAGGCAGCTGGAACTTAAATGCAGGCATTTAACAGCCTGAGCCACCAAGGCCCACAATTGCTGCCTTGGAAAAGAAATTGTTTCTCAATCTATTAGTCCTCATTTTAAGACACCTATAACACCTCCCTGGTGGTAACAGTTTGAAATATGAATGACCAGGATGAGAACAACAGATAGCTTTTCAAACTGAGAATTAGAGACTGCATCTCACTTGTGCATTGAACGTTTCAAGGAGAGAAAAACATTGTCTTTGAACAAATAATGACTAGAAATTCCTTATTATTGGAAAAAGAAAGTTTCCATGTAGGAGGAACAACTTCCAAGTTATAAATCACTATCACTGGTCTTGCCAGGTATGTAATGAGTTCAGAGAAGAAATGCTTTACACCTGAGTTTTTTTTTAAAGAATCTTTTACTCCAGTCAACAACAATGCAATCTATTTGGCTTAGAAGCAATTACTGAAAACTATTTAGTTGACATTATACATATTTGGTCTGTAGACTCAAAGGCAACTGAAAAGCTGGAGCTTCATGTTTTGGCTGCCACTTGTTTTTAATTGTGGACTGGGTTCATTTTATTGCTGTGGTTTGTAAAGTGTGAAGCAGGCAGAATGCCTTAATGAGTTTGGACACTTGCCAGGAAGATACAAAATTCTCAGTAATCCTTCTCTCTGTATTTCTTTCTTGCGTCAGACTCATTCATGAAGTTAGCAAACAAAGTAAGGATTGCTAGAGAATGCACAATGGTCCTAATGCAACACAGTAAATCAATCCTAATGCTATTAAGCCAGGCCTGAACTGTAGGATGACATACCTCAAAAAACAACTTAACTCTATAATGTGCCTGGAGATGTCTCTCTTGATATCCTCTATGCTCACTGCCCTACCTGACATTTAATTAACTTTTTTTTAATCATGGTGAACTATAATGAAGAGAGGCATGATACAAGGCAAAGTGCAAGTCAATAGCATCATTTTTCATTGCAAGCATTCAATCAGGCTCAGTGGAAGCCCCATGGGCCTTATTAGAAAAGAAAAATGATGAATGACTGTAGTACACTTATTTATTTATTTGTTTGTTTACTGTGGTGTCTTTGCAGATTTCTCCCACTTGTTCTACCTAAGCATATAGAAAGGGAGGAGCGGTATCTTCTAATTTCAATCTCAAAACAGCATAGTTTGAAGGAAAGGAATGACTGACTTGAATACCCCAGCAAGCTTTGTGGCTGCAAGGGGACAATAAAATCTGGATTTTCCCATTTCAGATCCTAGTTTCCACTGTATTAGTTTGGGTAGGAGGGCTGTCCTGAATCAATCTATTCAACTTGCCTTCCAATTGTCTGTGCATGTGTGTATGTATGCATTGATTTGTGTGTGTGAGAGGGGGGGACAGACAGATTGAGACAGAAAGAGACAGAGAGACACAGAAAATAAGAGAAATTGGCTTGCCTCTGATGACAGTCATTTTGCCAATTGGTATGCAACTCATGATAGCTGTTTTGTAATAATACTACAATATTTCTGGAGCATTCTCTCTGCCATATAATTCACAAGATCAAGCAAAAAGACCATTTTAAAACTAGAAAGACAAAAAGGTTGAAAACTGTGTTATTCACATCTGTGTTATGAAAATCCAATTTGACTTCCAGCAAAACCTTCTTTGACCCTGTAGGTCTTCAGACCTAAAAACAAAGCCAAATCAATAGACACTTTCCTTATCAAGCTGTCCATATACTGTCTTCAGTACAGTCACACTGATTTGTCAAATTTGGGGGACTTAACTCCAACATCTGTTCATACTTTATAACACTTTCTAAAATGCCTGAGAACCGGATAGCTTTAAGTCTTCACTTGTCAGCATTAATCAAGCATAAAAGCAAGTGACAAGCAGATTTTGCTGGTTTAATGAATAATTCCAGCTCATTTGGTCCATCTCATTCAAACTATTATAATCGAATAGGAACTGACTACTGACTGTCCCAGCTCATCTTTGTCAATATATCTAAACACAGGTCAGTGCAGGTAATCAAATTTAGAGTGTTGCTGAGCCTTTCTTATATCTATGGATGCATGCATTATATATTTTGCTTCACATTTTGCACTTGTCATTATTGTGAAGCAGCTCTGTTGGACAACAAACCTTTCATCACTACTTGCTATGTATAAAAGCAGTCCTTTTGTTATCTTTATGCTACCTTCAGTGAACACCAAGTCACTGGAGGAGATACATTCAACAATAAACTATATAATAAGCAAAACCAACCATATCAGAAATGGCCTTCCAACTGATGATTTTCAATGTATTTATTTCCTGGAAGTTAAAAATTAGAAATCATTATCACATGCCTTTTGAAGCTATAGAGAAATAAGACCCTAAATCTTGCAAATGCTGCATGTTTACAAATAAACAGGAATCATATCTCAAGAATAGGAAGTTTTTAAAAAGTTACAGTATTTGCCATAGGATTTAATTAATCAACAGAAAGGCACTTAAAATTATCAATCTTTCCCAACATAGAGATTATTGCCCCTGAAAATTAAACACATTGAATAACTTAGGAAGGAGGAACTGGAAGTTGACATTTCTGAATATGGTATATCCAATAAAATGAAGCAGAAGCAGGCTTGGAGGTTGGTTATTGTTTTTTCCCAGAACAACAAATGTTTATTGCCACTATAAATTATCTGAATGGAATACACAAGCTCAAGAAATTCCTTGGACATAATTATGCCATCTTTGTGCCTAAACATGCTTATGCTTTGAGTGATTTACATGTAAAGTGAGAAATAGGAGGTACAAAGGTCAAATGGTCCCAGGCTTTATCTTCCTGCGGTTAATACAGGTAATCTTCGATTTACAACAGTTCATTTACTAACTGTTTGAAGTTACAGTGGCACTGAAGTGACTTATGACTATTTTTCACACTTACAACCATTGCAGCATCCCCATGGTCACAAGATCAAAATTCAAATGCTTGGCAATTGTTTCATAGTTATGACTTAACAATGGGTGAAATGAACTTAAACTCTCTTGCTTGGTAATAGAAATTTGGGCTCAATTGTGGTCATAAGTCAAGGACTACCTGTACTTCTAAGTCAAGGGTAAGCTGCCCGAGGATTTGATGTATGGGGCTCTGGAGCAAGTACTTGAACACAATTGCTAAAAATGAGTTGGTGTAGTCTTCTTCCATTTTGATGTGAAAGCACTGAGAAATGAATATATAAGCCACAAGATAGCTTAACCATTAGATAAAGATTTTCCTCAAAGTTAAATTAAAAGGACTTAGAAAATCTCTGTCTTGCCTGCTCTGTACAATACACCCTCACACCCTCACACACAGGGACCCCTGGACATAAGGCCTGTGGAAGGAAGCTGAAGTCTACTTTGAGAAACTATTTCATGTGTAGAGGAAAAGATGCATAAAGGCAAATTGATTTGCCTCATGGAGTACATTAATTGGCTCCAACCTTCCCATTGTCTCCTAATATCTATCCCTTGCAAAAGCAGGAAGAGGCTTCTGCATAGTTGCTAGGTAAGAGCTTCAGCCTCCTCCAGGTTATCTTCAGATCTCCTGTTAGCATCTAGCTTTCAGTTTTTGCAAGAAGAACAGCAAGAAGGGGTTAGGACACCAAGCAAAGCAAGGCAACATGGTCACTGCTCTGAGAATGAAGGGACACCATGGTCCATGAAGCAGCTCTAAGGGGAGGCTTCACTTGGACTTTAAATCAAAGCATCTCTCAGAAGATCTTCAAACTGTATTGGATACCCCCAAAATATGCTCTATGAAATGGCTGCTCAGTCCTGGTTTGGATAATAGGTCAGTGGTAGGATTAAAAAAAATTACTACCAATTCTGTGGGCATGGCTTGGTGGACATGGCAGGGGAAGGATACTGTAAAATCTCCAGTCAGAGGAGGTATTTGCTGGTTCTCCGAACTACTCAAAATTTCCACTACCGGTTCTCCAGAACTGGTCAGAACCTGCTGAATACCACCTCTGCACAGAATGTATACATTTTGTGTGTTCATCCATTCATCCAGGCAGTTTACACATCTTTGAGACCACTTCCTAGAAAGACAGGAAAGAAAAAAAAAGTATGTGGAGTAGAGAGGAGCCTATGGTTCTCAGATATTATTCAGCTACATCTCAAATGCCATTCTCAATTGGATGGAAGTGTAGCAAATTACATCTCAGTACTACAGGCTACACTTTCACAACCTATTACAGAGGTGGTATTCAGCTGGTTCTGTGGTAAACACCTTACTCCTCTTCATAGTTTCTTTCACATAGGCACAGGCCCACATGTAAAGCAGTTTAGAGATGCCCTCTGGGATAGAGAAAGAATGAACAAACTTGCTTCGTTCTAGAAGTTAATCAAGCTTTTTTTTTCAAGCATCAACTGAAACAGCACAGAAATTGCTGCCTAATTACTTCTTAAAAGTCAGAATTATTATGGTTGTTGTGGATTTTAAATGCTGATGTTGATTCTTGTCTTTAGCTTTTAGCATTTTACTGATCTCAGATTTAAATATTCTGCTTTCTATATATACGGTCTTGATGGTGATTGTGGACTAAATGTGACATCACATTGTCCTGCTTTGCACCCTCAGTGAGGCATTCCTTTCAGTAATAATGATGACAACGATGATTGAATACGCAGGGAAGCTGTCAAGACATCTCTTCCCTTCTTTGCTCCATCTCCAGGCAATTGCTCAGGAATGACAAGACTGACTGAACAAAATTGTACAGCCCATGAATATGTTTTGCTACATAAATCTGATTAAAGCACTCTGGAAGAGAGAAGAAGAGAGAGAGATGATGTTTTTGACATTAAGAGGCGAAGATGGCTTAATCTCCATCTGTGTTACACTTCTTGATGCTTTTCTGTTACTCCAAGCACTCCAGATCACCTGAAACATTCATTTTTTCATGACTGCTATTCTAAAGAGTCAGGGAGGTTTTAAAAAATGATACTATATTGCATTCAATGGTAGAGGCAATTTGTGTTCACCCAAGATGGCACATACATTTTTCCATTCCCATTACTATAAGGTTTTCTGTATGGGTCTGAGCAACCTTCAGTTTTCACATGAAGCTTTTTAAAGGACACTTAAATATCCTATTGAGCATTATGGGTTGGAAATGTAGCAAATGTGCAAGCCAAAGCACTTACATATCCCTAGTTGATAGCTGTGGAACCCTAAAATTAAATTCATTTAAAAAAGAATAACCCAAATCTCATAAGGTCATCAAATTGCAACAGAGTTTAATATTCTCATGTCAGATCTTACAAGATCTCAAGAGTAAGATATGATTTTACCCTTTTAATTTTGGTTCTTTTGTAACTGGCTTCTGAAAAGATTGCCATTTCCTGATCTAAATACATGGAATAAATTTATAACTATCAGCATGACAGAAATAGAATGAAATTTAATATAGAAAGTGAAACCTCAGTGGAAAGCAAAATAAAGCTTGATTAATTACTACAATGAAGCAGTCTTCAGATTTTGAAGTCAGCTTAAAAGGTAAAATATAATTCAATATATATTATTTACTTGTTTTTATCAATACACGACCAATAGGTATTGTCATTTTTTTAATATTTAATTTTGAAAATTTTTGAAAAAAAGAAATCCTTGCTATATAAAATATTTCAGGCAGTTTTACTCCAATGAGGTCTCTATTAATTAAGAGATTTTATTGTCAGTTAGGTTGCCAGCATCCTGGATCTTGACAGTCTGATATGATCTATGTATATTTCTCAAGTTAGTATAAAATTGCATGCTAAATCTCTTATCAGCTGTCAAATCACCCAAATTCTATGTCATATCCACTCAGTAATGCAGCCAATAGAGATCCAGTTTGTTTATTGGTTAAGCATCAAGCTAGAAACCAGGAGATTGTGAGTTCTAGTCCTGTCTTATGAATGAAGTCAGCTGGAAGGCCTTGGAGTCTCAGCGCTAAGAAGAAGGCAGTGGTAAGTCACTTCCAAAAATCTTGCCAAGGAAATTGCAAGAACCAGTCTAGGTAGATACTAAGGGTCAATACCGACTTGATGGCAACAAAACACAGATAATGTAAATATGATAAACTCCTTCACTGGCCAAAATACATCCATTATTCAGTAGGGATTTGAACCTGATTTCTGTAGTCCAAGTTTGTCATGTACACTAAAATTGGGTTTAATCAGAAATTTTGGTCTTACCAAAGATCATTGTGTTTGGAACAGGTGATGATCAATAAAGGATACTATTTTATTCCTGAAGCAAGAGTTGTATATTAGCATGCACATCACATGTCTGAGTGTAGCTTCCCAGCTTTTGTTGAGAAAAGAGCCTGAAAAAGGCAAAGTGGTTTATTTGATCTTGTACCTGTATGCCAGATGGAATTGCCTTGAAAACAACATTGAGCTCCCATCTGAAGAAGAGGAAGAAAAGGGGGGAAGATCTGAAAAGTGCTACTTCTCTTTTCAATCTCGCTTATTCCTTGAAAAGGAGGGTTTGTAAGCACGTTAAAGAAATGAAAGTAAACAAATGAGATTCTTCCTAAATGCCAAGAAATATGAGGTATAACAGAATTCCAACTGAAATGAGATATTTGAGCAATATAGGCCTGGGACTGAAGGAAAGGCTACAGCAAGGACAAGGAAATCCAACTTTGCCATCAAGTGTCCTCGAGTCCTCTTGGAGAGGGAGTGGCATATAAGTCCAATTATAAATAAATAAGTGTATGAGAGCTGACTCTGCAGTCACCCATAATACAAAGAATACAATTCATGGTCTTATTGGTTGTCTTGGAGAGATGTGCCAATCAGAGAAAATATTAGTTTTATATAACTATAAGATGGTAAAGTTGTAAGATAATACAGTAGATGAGATCACTTCCAAAGCCAATTAGGAAACATCATTTTTAATGCATCCCTCATTAACTAATATCCATTAAGGTGCTTTTTCAAGAGGCAGCTGGACTTTCTTTGTTTTTCTTTCAAGACATTTCAGTTCTCATCCAAGAAGCTTCTTCAGCTCTGACAGTCACAACTGAAGAAGCTTCTTGGATGAGAAGTGAAATGATTTCAAGGAAAGACAAAGAAAGTCCAGTTAAAAAGCACCTTCAATGTCCTGGATGACTGAGAATCTCCATAGACATTTAACACTTATCCTTCCTGCATTGTGCTAACTTGACAGTTACAGAGACTTTTAAAAATGGTGAAATGTTCTACTAATGATACAGAAGTTTAACTTGGACACAAATATTTTCAAAACCTTCCACCAAATCTGTGGATAAGATGGATAAGGTATCTGAATTCCCCCATACTAAGGAGAAATTTCCCACGCTAAGGAAAAATGTTCTTAACCACAGTGAAAAAGACAAATTGAAAGATGTTGTTCATGAAGTTTTCCTTTGTGTTTTATTGATATGTGAGCAGCTAGGAGTATAATGGATTGAATGCATTTATTTTAATTAAATTATAGGAACTCTTTTTAAATCTATATGCATACTGTTGCATTTGCATAAGCACATTTTTTCTAATTACATTTATATGCGCCCTTCTCCGAAGACTCAGGGACAATGGAGCACAACCCAATGCTCAGCAATAGCCTTCATTCCATTGTATATGCCTGCTTATTACTAGCATTTTACAAGTCAGCTAATTGCCCCAACAATCTTGGGTCCTCAATTTACCTACCCCGAGATGATGGAAGGCTGAGTCAACCTTGAGCCTGGTGGGATTCGAGCCTACAGTAATTGTAGACAGCTGGATCTTAAGAGCAGGCATTATATTATATCTGTGTCTTTTGGGGATGGAGTATCTTACCTAGCCTATAATTCTTTAGAATCACAGCACCTCAATCTACTCAAGCAGAATTTTTCTTGCCTTCTTCTCTTTCCCTCTGTGGAATTAGGCATGTTTAAATGATCCTTGCAATACTTTTATAGTCATCATCACTAAAAAAAATTCCTTCCTCTGTTTCAATCTATGTTTTTATATTTCACTTCTTAAACTTCTGTTTTTTGCTTAAAATTGGGAAGATACCAGACTGAGAAAATAAAACTCTTTCTCAGCCAAATCTTTAAAAAAATTACAGAAAAACCATTTGCTATGATGACAGAAAGCCTTTTTTTGTGATGAATTACCATGTTCTTTCACAAATGTGACCAAATTACATTAGCTGTTTCCTTCAGCCAAATACTAGAACAAATGCCTTTATTTTGCAAACTAATCAGTTCTACTTAAACAGCCCATTCAACACACAGCATCATGTATGACAGTTTCTTAGTTATCAAGATTAAAAAAGAATATGTGGTTGTGAAGAAAACCTTGGAAAGACTTTGCAGTATTGCTGGACTGTGATAGTTGATCAATGATATCTGGTTAAGTATCTTATTACAGCATTTGTTTATTGATTCTGACCACCAATTTCAATATAGATAATACCTACATCTAAATTTAGAAAATCTAATGCAAACAATGTCCAATTGATTGGTGAAAAATGTTGTTAACGCTTTATGAACTCTGTACCAGGGCTGTCAGAAACTATTTATAAATACAAATGATGCATTCAACAGTTTGTAGCCCTGCTAGAATTGTTTATGTCATAATATCACTAACCTGAGAAGTTTGGTGGACAACAGAATCATCACTGAGAATGTAGGGAAAATTGACCCTTAATTTATTTCCAAGAGAAATTATTTAATCTGACAATGCAAAAGTTGTCATAGTACAAATGAATATATAATTCATGGCACCCATGTCTACCTAGAAGTATTCCATGGGTCCAAAATGAGGTGGAAAACGAATGTCTGTGTTTAAAGAAAGGATACATTTGAGATATTATGTTACATACAGAAAGCATATTAGGCAGAGGCTGTTATCTATACAGAGCAGCATATATTGGAGAATAATTAATTAATCAATAATAATTTAAGGGCAAAGAACAGAACATAAAAAATATTCTGATGCAACACTGTTATGGATAGGATTTCTGTACTCCTAACCCAAGAAGTCTTTCTGCATTCCTCCTCTTGTGCTACAGTTTTTCAGTAAATACATTCAAGCTAACTTATTAATTTCAAGACTGAATAAAATGAAATGTAGCAGAATTGTTAGCAGTAATTATGTCAAAGACCTGGAATATTTGCATGATATATTAAAATACTAGCAACAACTACTTCTTTCCTGGCTATAGTTTTTAATAATAACTTCTTCAATCACAAATTGTCAGACTGCATCTGTTAATGTAGTTTACATGCATGTTGTTAAAGGTGTCCATGGTGGAGAGAAGAGGGATGGGGTTAAAAATATTCCTCTTCACCCAAGTACCTATTAAAGAACCCTTGACAGCTATCCAAAACAAATACAACGCCCCTAAGCACATCCTAGATCTGACCAACCACTGCCTAACCAACACATACTTCATCCTCAATGGACAAAGATACAAACAGATAGAAGGAGCACCTATGGGATCACCCCTATCACCCGTAATCACTAACCTATACATGGAACACTTTGAAACCAATGCTCTAGACAAATCCAAACACAAACCCAAACTCTGGCTTAGATATGTAGATGACACTTTCGTAATTTGGCCACACGGGAAAGAAAAACTGGACAACTTTTTCACACATCTCAACAACCTACACCCCAAAATACAATTCACCATGGAAACAGAAGCCAACAACCAACTTCCCATCCTGGACATCCTAATTTACAAAAAACCCAATGGCTTCCTAGGACACACCATCTACCAGAAGAAAACACACACCAACTGCTACTTAAATGCACAATCCCATCACCACCCTGCACAGAACAACTCTGTAGCCAAGACCCTGATCTCCAGAACCAAATGCCTAGCCGACAAAGACCACCTCAGAACAGAATTACACACCCTCACTAACATATTAATTTCCAACGGATTCCAAAGAAACACAATTACCAACCTAATCCTAAGGGAGACACCCCCAAAAAACCAAGACACAGAACAGGATAATGGTATCACCCTCCTCCATCCTACATCAAAGCCACCACAGATAAAATCAGCAAAATTCTCCACAAACACAATATCAGGACAGTCTTCGGCACTGACCAAAAAGTAGCCAACATCTTAAGAAACCCCAAGGACAAGATCCAGCTAGAAAACCAAGGAGTTTATGAAATACCATGCAAAAATTGCCCAGCCACATACATTGGACAAACCAACAGGAGAATAAATGCACGCATTGCAGAACACAAGAACACAGTCAGAAGAGAAGAAAATACTTCCTCCCTTTTCCAGCAACTTAAAGCCACAGGACATGAAATTGATTTTGAGGGAACCAAATTAATCTCCAATACTGAACACTTCAACAAGAGACTAATTAGGGAAGCAATCAAAATAGAGAAACACCCCTATAACATGAATAAACAGGATGATACCTCCCACCTACCAGACATCTGGAAACTAGCCCTAATCAACAAACAAGTCCCAGCCATGAAAACCAACACCGGACCCAAAATAACACATGATCAATCAATCTCCAATCAATCATCAATCTCCCTCACCAGACTCAAACCCAAGCCCATCTCACAGACGAAAGGCAACCACCGTCCGGAAACCAGACCACGGCTGCATCACCAGCTGCTACATGCCCCCTCTGACCCCCAAACTAAGCAAACTGACACATGCTATGAACACATAGCCAGACCTCAAACTCGGAGCCAAACCAAGGCCCGGAATGTCACAACACAGCCTTCCAGTGAGGATATTACATCACAGAACTCAGGAGATTACAACACAAAACCTCAGGAGGTTGCAACACAGCCAACGACCCAGGAGATTACAGCAAAAGACCCAGGATGTCACAACAATAAAACTCAGAAGGTCATCACACAGCCCACTAGCCAGGTAGTTACAACACAAAAGGCTGAAGGACACACAGCCATTACCTCAACCACACAGGTTCTTACAAAAAAACTAACCAATCAGCAAACATCAACTCCATCAACCAATCAAGAGGCAACAACACAGCCAACAACATAGCCAAACAACCCACTTACAACAGAGCCAGCACACCACACCTCTCCTCCAGTATTTATAGAGAGAAGGCAGCTCCGATCACGGTTTGTTGGCACAAGCACAAAGCTGAAAACACCAGCCTGAAGATGGCGAGTGGGATCTTGAAATGTCACCAAGATACTCTCAATATATAATATTATCTGGGGGAGATCATATAATATATATAATCTCCCCAGATAATTTAAGATTACAACTTTGAGAATTCCCTTGCGACATAAATGGATATTCTGAGATTCCTGTACACCTAGAGCAGGGGTGTCAATCTCAGGGCCCAGTTGCTGGATCCAGCCCATAGGGACACTCTGGAAACTGCAAAGGACCAGCCCATGGTGCCACTGCCAGCAAAAATGGGCTCCCAAGCTCCATTTTTGGCTGTAGCAGTCTCCTGCAACCGTCTGCCACTGAAAACTGAAAATGCAGCTCATGAGCTTTGTTTTTGCTGGCAGAGGGTTGCAGGAGGCCATTGCAGTCAAAAATGGAGCTTGGGAGCCCATTTTCACTGGCAGAGCACTTGGGCCACCACAGGCACTCCTGACATGAGTGATGTTGAGCTGGCTGCACCCACTCTGGCAATGGCTAACCCAGCCCCCAGAGGTCAAACACAACCTGATGCGGCCCTCAGTGAAATTGAATTTGACACTCCTGATCTAGAGGGCATGATACTGGGGACAGTAAACATAGAATAAATTATCTCCAGTTCTAGCTTTTTGTATATTTCATTCCAGGTAACTTATCCTTTGGGAATTGGAAAGCTGATGCTTATGCATACTGCAAATACAGCTAAAACTTGTTATTGACTTTTGAGGCTAATAAACTGTGTGAGTAATCACAGAATGTTCTCAATGTCAATTTAATTTGATTCCTGAAAATATTCTTCTTAGATGGCTTTTCAGTATCTATTTCCTTTTTTTGTATTCTTCACAGCTTTTACTGACCTAAAGTGTGAATGAACTGAACATGTTTGTATTATTAATTAGAACGGAGGGTCACAATTTGGACATGGTTAATAATTTGACTTGCTGAGTTATTTGGCCTTGGCTTGTTACTGAATTTGCACACTTGTCAGTGATACTACTGAGACAGCAAGACTGCTAGGATCATATGATTTTTCTCGATCATTTGTACAAGGCAGAAAAGATGGAACAAGTCACACCAATTACTCTTTCTGACTTTAAACTATCCAAATTTATGAGCAGCTGTCAGATACTATGGTTTATTTTTTTTCTACTGGAAAAGGATAAACTGTTCTCTTTTTATATATACTAGGTACATCAATCATACAAAAGTCCTGTCTCTCCACCCAAGTTTGCAAAAATTACTATGCCTATGTATTCATTTATTATATTTACAATCTGCCCAATAATGGGAATATGCATGCGAGACAATGAGAATGAGGGTGATGTTGTAAACAGCCCTTTTATATGCAAATAACACAATTAAATATAACAGATCAATGTGGCAATTCTGGAGTCACATAGATATCATACTATGAAAAACTCTGCTTCAGAACTTTTATTTAAAAGAAATAAGAAGAAGAAGAAAAGAATGAGAAAGAAAAATAATAATCTATTAAATAATCTATAAATAATAATAATCTACATAATGACAAAACTATCTTGCAATTTTTAAAGATCTTCTGAAAGAATTGGGATAATTGTAAAATAATGAAAACTTGGAGCAATTAATTCTGTTTTTCTAGTTTCAATGGATACATCTATGGGATTGTACTATAATGGTTTCAATATAACAGTGTTTTTCCCAGGGACCTTCTCTGGGGTCCATGAAATTCAAAATTATTTACCCAATACAGAAGATATTTTCAAAAAAAATTAAAAAATTTTTTTGCATTATTATTTTTATTTGTTAAAAAACAAGCTTTTTCTTTAAAAAGATGTTAACATCTAATAGTCTAATATTGATATTTTCAATAATTCAATAAATGTTCAATGAATGCATGCTTTAATTTTGAATACAATAAATATCATAAATATAACAACAATCCCACATATTTTTTTTTTAAAGTGAGAAGAGATCCTGAAAGCAAAAAGTTTAAGAAACACTTCAGTATAGTAAACTGTCGACACTTGATTGCTTGGCAATGTGATATTCCCCCAAATCAAATAAGTTTAGATCAAACATAGTCAATCTCTAGGCACTGAATTAAAAAACGTATGTTTTGAAAAATCTAGTTTTCTGTTGCAATTCATTACTATTGTTGTGTTCAATGTGAAAAGTTTATCAGTTTGAATTTCCCTCTCATAATCCATGACATGCCATGATTTCTTCTTAAGAGAAAGGTGCCAGAAAGTCAGAGCAACTTGCCAAAGCTTCATTGCTTAGCTAATTGACTTAGACTTTTCTTTATATTATCGTATTTACATAGATCATTCTACATCATTTAACCTTCCTGGAGGTTACAACGAAAAACAGCCCTACGGCCTAAGGTTTGTTTTCTATTCTCAGAATACTTTCAGCCCCAGTTGTCATAAATGCTAATTTGAAATGGCAGCACTGTCTAAATGCCTCTGTTAATTTTCATGCATCATGCAAAATATCAGCTCTGCCACCTCTCCTTGCAACACCATCTTGACACTTAATGAGTTACACATAGGCTTTAAACCAGCAAGATGTAACTGTATAAATATGATAAACAACCTGTTTCCAGATGGCTTTTTATGTAAAACAGTTTATACAACATTGATAGATGGTAAATTTTGTGTCAATAAATCCTTGTATTTTTATAACATTTGCCTTCTTAATTGGCCAGTTTACACATGAAATATGTTTCTTTGCATTGCTTTAAGTCAAAAATGTGACATTGAAATATCACCAGGGTAATCAGGCATCACATATATCATGGATCATCTGTCAGATTTCACAGAAGCAGGGGAAGGCAAGCTTTTGTTTCTATGGAAGATAATATGGAAGAATGCTGCTCACTGTTTTATTAGGATCAGTTCATATCAGTTTTGGGTTTGTGACTCTTTGGCAGACTTTTCCTCAACCTCAAGTTGTTCACTACAGTTCTTAACTGTCCAAGTGATGAATTTGGTGACTGTGAGCAGTGAGTGATGGTTGCAAAAGGCCAAGCATTACCACCTCACATGTGATGGAAGGTTGCATTAGAAACCTTAACTGAATGAATTTCACATTGCTATAAGATTTCTAAAAGAAAAGGTGAAGAATCATGAAGCATCTTATAAAGGTAGCATAAATACTGAGTAAGGTATACATTCACACCCAATTAACTAATAGAGAAATTTGATTGAAAGCTATTGCACCTCACACACTGATATTTATGTCCTTAATCTGATGGAAAATTAAGAGGAACATATGCCAGATTATCTCCATTTTTATACTTCTCTTTCAGATATTCTGTTTCCATCTTCTTAACCTATTATTACCTCAGGTTAATATCTTAGCCTTCTTTGGGTATGTTGCATTGATGGTCACAAGAACTTTGAAAAAGCTGGGATTTTAGGGCTACTTATTTGCATATTAATGCATAGTGCCCTTTGTACTATGATGTTCCAGACAGAACCAACTATATGATCTTATAAGATTTTTTTTAATGTGTTAAAAGACTGGGGCAAAAAAAAGCAGGCATCATGCTCAGATGCCCATCAGGTGTTGACCATCATACTCTAAAGGCATGAAAGATGGCCTAAATTGTAAAGTAGTAGTTGTAAAGACATCTTGGGTCTCCCTAGAAATGGGTCATGAAAGCTGGATTCAAAACTCTAGATAAATCACTCACAAATGTACAGCAAGAAAAGGTATTAGATAACAACACTATTGTAATTATGGGTGGCAAAGGGAAAAAGAATGATTGCATTCTATTAAATGTAGCATCTATAATACAAATCATAGTTTACTTCTTGTTATATTTTACTGGCTGTTTGTTCTACAGTAATAAGCTGTAACATGTGCAGCATTAACATGCATTGACACCATAGAGTTTTGTTCATTTAGTTCATTTAGGAGTTGTTACAAACCAAATAGGCAGTACATAGTGTATTTCATTTAGCTTTTAACTCATTGATCAGATGTTTATAGAAGTAGTTGCCTCCAATTTATTAAACTAGTTATCTTTAATGTATCATAAATATGACCCTTTTGGCAGTTTTATCTGGTATTCTTCCTTTGTTAAGTGCAATGTTCATTTCACTTGATGTTTTAAAGCATGTACCAAGCTTATTGCCAGTTGGTACCATTTTAAAATATTAGTTCTTCTCTTTCATATTAGATGAAAACAGTTTTTCCCAGTTTATTTAACTGTCACATTCAGTTACTTTATTTAGAAATTGTTGGAAAAGCAGAAAAAGGACAAGGTTGTTGATTTATTGTAATATTAACAGCCAGTCTATGTAATGGCCTTAACAGTGCTACATATGGTGAAATACTTTATTGTGGTTATTAACCAGAACAGAACAGAACCAGTATAAAATATAGTAATTACTTTGTTAGGGTATAGAGTATAGAGTACTCTCTATACTTTATATAGAGTATAGAGCTTCCTTAAGCATTATCTTTCAGCTTTCTCCAACCTAGTGCCATGTGTTTGTTTTCCCTGATTATCAAATAATATTGAATCCTTCTGAGAGCTACAATCATGTTCAATTAAATATGATTGTTCATAAAGTGATATTTCAGTGTTCGCCAACAAATTTTGTAGACAGATGACTCTGATACTGAGATATTTAGAGAGCACAAAAGTTGAAGTAGGCAGGATATCAGGAAATTCTGAATCATCATATTGATTTTCTGAATTCTACTGATGATTCAGATTGAATTGCTGAACGAAACTGGATGCATCCAGAATGATTTGATGACTGAAAAGGATTTAATGGATTCAGAAAATGAAGTTGACCCAATATAATACCTCCAATCAAAACATTACATTGATTCAAATTTAACTGAAACCATATATGTAAATTAAAGGTCAGGGAAAACAAGGAAGTAATAACAAACAAATGAGAAGAAATTGTCACTTGCAATATTGTAAGATATTTATCCCAAAGAATGTTGGAAATTAGAGTATGTTTGTAACATTAAAGGAGGATTGATATTGATAAGGCAGGTGTCTAAGACTCAAATCTTCTGTAAAATGCAAATGCAATATTTGGCTTGGTTGTACTGGTGCAATAAAGGGTGCCTTTTTTCTTTTTACAAAGGCTTTATTGACAAATGTATTTTTTTCCTGAACATTTTCTCAAACATCTATCTTTGAGCAAACTTTTCTGAGAGTCCTGCCTTAGTATCGTCTTCACATGGAAAACCATGTTTCAGACAGTTAATATATAATGCTAGCACCTGACTTGGCCTGGGCATTTGGCTTATCTACAAATAGCACTTACCCTACAGAAAAGAGACTTTCTATTTCTTTTTGAGGGGCTGCCACAGAGTGGAAGGGGTCAAGCTATTTTCTAAAGCACCTGTAGGCCAGACAAGGAATAATGGATGGAAACTGAACAAGGAGAGATTTAACCTGGAAATAAGGAGAAACTTTCTGGCAGTGAGAACAATCAACCAATGGTACACCTTGCCCTCAGAAGTTGTGGGAGCGCCATCACTTGAGACTTTCAAGAAGAGATTGGACTGCCATCTGTCAGAAATGGTGTAGGGTCTCCCGCTTGGGTGGGGGGTTGGACTAGATGACCTACAAGGTCCCTTCCAACTCTGATTATCTGTTATCTGTTATCTTTCTTTTTTTAAAGGAACCTTTCTTGATCCCTAGTAGTGAACATTTATTGTTCCCCTTTTCAATCTGGTCCAAATCCAATTAGCTATTTATTAGGTATTTTATACACTTCAAGAAACATACCTGGAGATTTCTTGAACCCATATTCCTTGTTTTTCTGATTTAGTACTATACCCAATTAGGAGAAACATCTCTTTGTCTTATCAGCATTAATTGCTTTCAATGCACTTAGATGCTTTGGGAATATATATCTTAAATTTCCCCAGAGAATTTGTATTCATTCTTGCTACCCTGATATTGTATATTTTTCTTCTATGATAGGACTTACTATCCCGTTTATTTTCTTTCCAATCCAATCCACCATCAGGCTTTTGTCATCAGATCACAATCCACTTTGTGTCATTGTTTATCAGCAATAAATTAGCCATGCTTGCAAAGAGGCTTTTGGGGAAATTGCACAATACTTTCTGTATTGATTTAACATTTTCTTTCTGGCTCACTTTCCAGATTTCTGCAACAGCGTGTTTAGATATTTAATATTCATATGTGAAAAAAACTTTCAGGAAATTTTGACAGATTTTAATAACAATTCTGCCTAAGAATTTCACAGGTTGGATCAGTGTAAGTACTCTAGAAGTTGGAAGAACAGTATATTGATAGGTTGCCCTGATTTAGATGAATAGCAACAAACTATGATGACTAGGTCATACAATCACCCCATGATGATAACAGTAAGCATAAATAATATAAATATATGCAATCATCTGAGAGGGTTGTATTGGCTCAGCGGTTAAGATGCTGGGCTTGTCAGCTGGAAAGCACCAGACAATGGTTGAGCTCCCATTACTTGTTCCAGTTCCTGCCCACCTAGCAGTTTGAAAGCATGCAAATGTGAATAGATAAATACCACTTTTGCAGAAGGTAATAACATTCGGTGCCCCTTGGCATGCTAGTCACATGACCTTGGAAGTATCTTTGGACAAAACTGGCTCCCTCAGCTAAGAAACAGAGATGAGCCATAGCCCCTAGAATCAGACACCACTGGTCAGAAGAAACCTTTATCTTACCTAGTCATCTAGAAATAAAGACAGAAAAGCATCCATGGACATTAATGAATAAGAATGAAAAAAAAACCTTGAAGTATCCCTGCTCATATCCTTTATGAACAAAGAATACTTGTTATGCTTTGATCTTATTGTTTTAAACTGTTAGGAAAATATGGAGTAAATGCCACTTATTATATTGATAGGAGCAAGTGTAATAAACCAAAATTATAAAAATTAGAGAAAAAATTGTGACAAATCCTGATTTTGGTTTGAGTTAATAAGCATATTGGCCATCTAATAAACTAATCTCACATTGAAAATTGAGCCTCTGACATCAACTACCTTTTATACAACTGCATAACTAGTGAAAACTGAACTGCCATTATATTCTATCAATAGTTTTTACTATAAAAGTGGATTTAACACCTAAACTGTTTATGATTTCATTGCTAGGTCCAGGAAGTTATGGATGGAAAATTATTCTTGAGTGGGTTTATTCAATCATGTGAAAGAGACTAGCCTTCATTTAATTGTTAACGTTTTCTAAAACTGAGGGTGAAAGTTCAGCAGAAGGGAGAATAGAAGAAAAAATAATGGCCCTTTCTACCAACAAATAGCTGGTGATTCCTCTGCAACAAGGAAGATCTTACTCAAGGAAGGAATATATGATCAGTTCAGCTTGGCTGATTGCATTGATTTTATTTGGAGATCTGTCTCTGTAATGGTGCTCTTCCATTATTTTTATGTTTCCATCATTTTTTCATAATTTCCTTTTCCCCCACGAAACTCCTTTTTATATATCTAAAGACTTTGGTTTCATTGTTTTTAAGGAGTGTATTATTACAGTTATTCATATATGCCACATCCAGTTATAATTAACTCTTGCATATCAGGATTGATACCAGATTTCTTAAGTTCTATATCTGGACTAGGAACAGGAAGATTCAAAGCTCCTTTTGTTGTATTTTGCTAGAGCTGGACTGAAGGCAGAATTTCTAGAAAGGCTAAGAGCTCTCCCACTTGATGAGCTATAGGCATCAAGAGATTCAGGCTGATCACAACCTAATGGTCAAGAAGGAGTGGTTCAACCAACCATCAGTATGTTTTACAGCAGAAGAAGACTCTACACTTCCAGAGAACTTTTAAATTTAACCTTCCCCCACTTTGTGCCAGATTGTAATATACAATTCTATTTATAATTTACACCTGCTACCTCACTATATAAGAACCTAAACACAGTAGTATTTACATGCCAATGGGGTAGATTTGTTCTTCCAAGAATACTTCTCCATCTATCATTTCCTGAGTCTAGCTACAACACTGGAATTCTACATTAGTCATCCATCCAAGTACTAATCAAGCCTGGCCCTGCTTAGCTTCCAAAATCAGCCATGTTCAGGCAGGTGCAGCAAATATATTTGCATGCACACAAATGAAATCTTCCCTACAGGGAGCATCATAATACTGATTGGCAAATTGTTACAAAATATATATTGTTGCACTAGAAACTCTACTCCTTCATAGCTACAGTATTCCCAGCAGTTTACCAATCATCAAATTAATAACTATCACAATTGGGAAAAGAGTTCTCTCACAACAATCAAGCTCTCTAACTGCTTGCCAGTCAGCTGATTGGCAGGCTGCCAGGTAGCATGAAATAGTTCCCAGTGTAAACCATAGCCACTCTTATTGAATTATGTTAGCTACTAGTTTTAAACCAGATGCAAGCAAAAAATAATCCAAAGTCAGGATGACCTGTGATGAATGTATAGACCAGGAGTGTCAAACTTCATTTCATTGACAGCCGCATCAGGGTTGTGTTTGACCTTGTGGGGCCAGGGTGGGCATGGCCAGGGTGGGCGTAGTCAGCTTGAAATCTCTCATATCGGGGGCACCAGAGGTGGTATTCAGAAGGTTCTGACCAGTTCAGGAGAAAAGGTAGCAGAAATTTTGAGTAGTTCGGAGAACTGGCAAATACCACCTCTGACTGGCCCCTCCCCCATCTATTCTCTACCTCCCAAGTCCCAGCTGATCGGCTGGGTCTTCTTTCATTGCCCTGCACAGGAGAATGGAGCTGGAAAGCAGATTAGTGGGGTGGGGTGGCAATGGGGATTTTTCAGTAATCTTCCTTCAGGAGTGGGGAGGGAATGGGGATTTTACAGTATCCTTCCCCTGCCACACCCACCAAGCCACGCCCACAGAACTGGTAGTAAAAAAATTTTGAACCCCACCACTGGGGACACCTGTGGTGGCCTGATCACTCTGCCAGAAAATGGGTTCCCGAGCTTCGTTTTCAGCTCTGATGGCATCCTACAGCCCTCTTCCAGCAAAAATGGAATTTGGTGGGCTGCATACAGCCCTCCCAAACTCCATTTTTGCTTGCAGAGCTCCATGGGCCAGTCCTTTGCTGTTTCCAGGGCAGCCCTGTGGGCCAGAACTAAACACTCCATGGGCCAGATCCAGCCCGCAGGCCTTGAGTTTGATACCCCTGGTATAGATGCATAGGAGTGATATAATTGTCAATATATTTGATAGTACCAGATATGCAGTGTCTACCTGAGAGTAAGAAACAACTTGATTTACTCCTCAAAGAACAGGAAATGGGTGGCATAGGGACTGCTTGAACTTCCTTAGCTACAGAGTTGGGGGAAACATGTGTATTTCCTCTATTTCAGTGTCAAGTCATCTAAGATCTTCAACTTCTCTGCTTCCTTTATCTCAGTTAAAGCCTGAAAAAATCTCAGAAAGTGAAGACAGATGAAGCAGCTGCAAATGATGGAAGAATACATAATAGAAAAGAAGGAGGGAGCCAAAGGTGGTATTCAGCAGGTTCTGACCAGTTCTGGAGAACCGGTAGCGGAAATTTTGAGTAGTTTGGAGAACCAGCAAATACCACCTCTGACTGGCCCCGCCCCCATCTATTCTCTGCCTCCCAAGCCCCAGTTGATTGGCTGGGTCTTCTTTGTTGCCCTGCACAGGAGAACAGAACTAGAAAGCAGGTTACTGGAGTGGGGAGGGAATGGGGATTTTGCAGTATCTTTCCCCTGCCATGCCCACCAAGCCATGCCCACCAAACCATGCCACACCCACCAAGCCATGCCCACAGAACCGGTAGTAATTTTTTTTGAATCCCACCACTGAAGGGAACTTCACAGATGTTTCATCAACTGATAGCAAAATATAAGGTAAAGTACCAGTAAAAGAAAATTTGAAAGAAATTCTAAAATATTAGGAACATGAGGATATAAGAAGTAGAATCTATTTGGCAATGGAAGAAAACTTTTAAGGAATCAGAAAAAAGGGTTCATCAAAACATTGTCTTGGGTAATGTGTGATGTGTCATGCCATTTCTCTCATATTATATTTGAAAAACTAAATTAATTTTGATGGCCCATCATTTGAACTACAGCCGGTTTTCATGTCTAGAAATACCCAGTATAACAAACAACATGGTTTGCCCTTCACGCTGCCATGAAACAAATATCTTCATTTTGGTCTCTGTTTCTTCATTCCATTCCTTTTCTCCTTTCTTTTGTTCAGTTCCTTGAGTAACTTATACTTTTAAAAATGAATATTACCTCTAAAATTCACTGTACAGATTAGCCATTTTTCAAAAGAATGCACTTGTCATTACAAGAGGAGATATTTCTAGAGGAATATATATACAACTATAATCATAGCAGCAACAAAAATGATTTTTCCAGAGAACTCCTCACAGGTCACTAAGAAAAAAGAAAAGCTAAACCATTGATTGATACATTCTCAGTTTAATTATGGACATATAGAGTTATAATAGCATAAAAATGATTCCACCATTATACAGATTCCCGAGAGCATTATTTCAGATGAGAACATTAGCTGAAGGAGTAATTCCTAAAGCAAGTTACAAAGGGGGAAAAAAACTTAACAGAAAGCTTTTATCCTAGCTCCATTTTTATCTGAATGACTTATTTAAAAAGTTTGAGGGGGAGGGAGGCAAAAGGGAGGAAGGAAAGGGAAGAAGTTGATTTTAAATAGTGATCATAATAATATTGTGACAGATATGAAATATCATTTCTTCTTTTGTAGATAAGGTAGGAAAATTACTTATTTTAAATAGTTGGCTTGCCATTCTTCACACCAAAATTTCCTCAGATTTACAATAGAGTAACAATCCTATTATCTACATAAATATGGAAAGTAATAGAAGAAGATTCTAACCAAACTATATCAGCTAACTTGGAAAATGACACAGGGGCCAGCAGTTTAAAAGATATCAATATCCACATATCATTAGCAAAAGCCAACACTTAACAAACCATTTAAACTATCATATAAGATTCTTAATTTTACATTCTAGCAAAATAATGCTTAAAATCATCCAATGCAAATTGCAATCCTATTTGGAAAAAGAGACACCAGATGTTCATGCTGGCTTAAGAAAAGGCTGAGGAACAAGAGATGCTGCAGCTCAGCGGTCACCAACTGGTGGTCCATGAGAAAATTATGGTGGTCTGCAGAAAAATTATTTGCATTTTTATATTGCACTAAATACTATTTATCTTTTTGAAAAATTCATATTAGTGGTCCACAGGATTTAAAATTATGAATTTAGTGGTCCCTGAGGTCTGAAAGGGAACCTTTACCTTTACCTAAGAAGGAGAAAAGAAAAAGGGACAAATAAAAGAAAAAGCTAGACTATAAATTATAAAGTGGGGAAAGGTACAATAAAAAAAGAAAAGAAGGAAGAAGTGTCTTCCAATCTTCTTACAGCAGTTATAAATATTATTATAGATTTACCTATTTTTCTAAAGATACCTTGACTGTTTGCTTTCTATACCATCAAAACCATAGATAATACATTCATTTTTTTCCAGTTTGACATACCAAATCCACTAGGGATTTCCAGTTGCAATAAACATAGTTATCATTTCTCTAATCAACCAGGTTAACTTGGCCATCTCAGCAAGTTCTATCAGAGTTTTGACGTTTCTGAACCTTAGTATTAGAGAACACTGCTGAGAACCATGGAGTGAATGGTTAAGAAAACTAATGAATCATAGAATAAATAAATTCAGAGTTCTCATTTGTAAGCACAAATGACCAAGCTTGCTTTATTATATTTTGAAAACATCATGTTAAAACCTTGTTTTGTCTATGATTTTGGGGAAAGAAGAGGAGACCAAAAGAAAATGAATGGACTAAATTGCAGAAATGATGGGTGCACTGTGGTTGCTGAGAGTCAACACCAACTTGATGTTACATAATCAAATATATAGATAGAACTTGGGATTTAATTTTTTTTTTAATTTTTGGAAAATTTGGATGGAAGCTTTGATTCATACTTAGAATTAATTTGTAAGCAAAAATTTTATCCCTAACCTTAACCATCCAAAAGATAAATATTATTTGCCTAATAAAGCTCAATAGCAAGCTATAGTTGCAACATCTATTGACTTCTTAATTTGTACTTTTCAGCTTCTGAAACACTTATCTACCACAAGTGATTATTAAATTCTATCACAGAAAAAAACTTACAATTTAGTCTTTATAAAATGCTGTTGATAATCAATTTGCTTTGCAAACTTTAATGGTTGGATGGAATAAAAAGTAAAGGCTCCTATTTTGCCTAGGTGATGAGATAAAATGCTAACATTAATACCCAAAATGTCCCTAGCTCTTAGATTATATCTTATTCCACAACAAATGGTATTTTCCATTTATTGGATTTCATTCATTTACTGTATGTAAAAAAAGCTTGAGTAAATTGTCATGCTGCTGAAGTTGTAATGAGAGCAATGTTTCATTTAAACATAAATTTGTTCAATGTCCTATAATTGTTTCTTGTCAAGAGCTAGTTATTACATATATTAACTCAACTGTGATTTAATATTTTCAGATGTTCATGTTCTTTTGCACTGTATCTCTAGCAAATGGAAATTGGCATTTGGACAAAGAAAGTAGATTGTCTGTGACATACTTATCCTGAAAAAATTTATTCTTCGACGTTGAAAAGTCAAATATACGGCTGTAACTACTAATTGTTTTCAGAATTAAAGTTATTAGCAAGTGAAAAATGGATTGCTTCAATGCAGATTAGATATATGATTATATTGTAAAATGACTATAACATACTGAAATGGTTATGTAAAGTTTTCACATAGATGTAGATATATAGATAAACATATACATAGATTCCCTCTCTCTGTTTTCTTTCTTCATAAATTTGTATATGCTTTTTTTCTTTCTCCGTCTATTTAATTAAAAGAAAAACTGAAACAAAACAGCATCACAATTCTGAACTTTACATTAGTTTAAAAAGCCAGTGTGTTTTTTTAAAAAAAAATCTTTAAAAGCATACAGTAGGTTAAGAGAGTATCTTTTTTTTCACTCAGCTTTTTCAGGGGTACACTTCTTCCTACATATTTTTCTCAAACACAAAATTACTTTGAGGTAGTTGAAAAATATTTAAAATATTAATATTAAATGTTTAATATTAAAATATTTAAAAAGTGATATTTATGTTTTATGAAATAAATGAATGTGTACTTAAATGTATGTTTGTAGCTTCCCCGATGCACATTTCAATCCAAATGAACAACCGTTAAAGATGTCACTTAATGACCGAAAGTTGATTAGCATTGATGGACATCGTGTTTCTACTTCTGAGCAGCTCCTGCTCTCCAGATTAGGCAATAGTTCAGAAGAAAAGTAGGATAAAGAAAAAACCATTTAGGGCATAAATAATCCCTCAAAATGGGACCAGATTTAAAATGAACATTTTGTAAGACTATTCAGAATAATTTCAAATAATATACAAACTGTTGCTATTTGTTTGTAGAATGAATCTACTTGTAATCAGTAAAACAACAAGAAGACAGTCATTCACCAGTTTAGTGCAACCATCTGAATACCACATAATCAAGTTTCATGCTACTGATGTTCTTGGATTCACTGTTCTCCTAAGGATAGCATGTTGGTTTTATGCCTCCTACTCTTTTCTAATCATATTAGGAGATTTGTCTATGCTGACAATAGACAATGGAAGATAGCAAGGGTACCCATTGGGTGAATATGCACAATTTAAATTTAGCAGGCCCAAGTTCAATCCCTGGCATCTCCTTAGAGCAGCATTTCTCAGCCTTGGCAACTTGAATACTAGCTGGGGAATTCTGGGAGTTGAAGTCCACACATCTTCAAGCTGTCCTGGTTGAAAAAAAATGCTGCCTTGGAGACTCACTGCTAGCTAATGCAACTACTAAGTGAGATGAATCAGGAGTCTAGCTTCTTGCAAGACAACTCCTGTTACATATAAAATGAATGTTTTCAGCAGCCTCTCAGCTTCTGTAAATTTCTTTTCACTGTTTTCACACCATGAATTATGTTGCAAAGGATTATTCTTGTGTTCTTTTTCCAGTCCATTCATATATTTTTAGATTCTTAAATACAATGAATATTTTTACTGAAATTCCAATCCTCTAATTTATGTTTCCCAACTTGACTCTCCCTTTCCTGCTTCATTTCCATTGTCAAAAAGGGGGTGCTAGAATGCTTAAGGGGGAGGTTCTTTTAACCAACCTCTGAATGATTAGCATTTGCATCTTACCTCAAAGCCCAGTAAATTGGTTAAGATTGTTTGCCAGCAATTATATCTTGAGTTGCACTGACATGTTTAAATGCATTAGAAATAAGTATTGCTTTTTTTTCATTAGAAGCAAACATAGTCCAAAATATGTAAAAACCAAGTAAAGCTGACACCACAAATGTATATTGCATTTCATAATCCTACCTTGGGTATTTTGATGGCTATAATATTCCATTGCACAAGCTGAACAGATCTTCTGTTTCTAGATTAATGGAGCACAACCAGCAAAAGTCTCTAGATAAATCACTCAGGATTATTAAGTGTTAGCTGGATACAGTACTAAATGCTCCTCTATTAATGGTTGCAATCAACCATTTGACTGGGAAAATATCAGGTGGAGTGATAAGAGATATACATAAATATCTCATTACCTAGAAATGTAAGAAACAAATTAGATTTTCATAAAGATCTCTGAACCTCATATTGTAATTATTAACCTCATATTGGAATTATTGTGGGGTTTTTTGCCTGTATGTTTCACCCTTTCTTTTCCCTCTTTTTTAATGAAATAGATTAAGCTAAAAGAGAGTTCTTTCATACAGCCATCAGTACAGCATATATGGAACAGGAAGATTTTGGCCTGCACTTCATTTTGTATTTATTCACTTATCCTTTGGTACTTAAGGCTTCTCAGAAGTTTACGTTGCAGATGTTTTATTTTAAAATGTGTGTTTAAAAGAAGGCATTAGGGAAATTAACACATAAATCTGTATACTGGGGAAAATGTGGATTAAAAAAAATATCCAGCAAATAAAATACAAAATTTTACAAAAAGCAGCACAATAGATAAAATATTCAAAAGATCAGCTGCACGATAGGTAGGAGATACAAACAGAAAAAGGATTGAGACTTATACTTTGACTGAGTAGTAGACTGATTATAACAAATAAATCTTTATATAGGAGAAAATAGAAAGTCAGTTTGATGTAGTGGTTAAGACATCAGGCTAGAACCTAGGAAACTACATTTTAGTCCCACCTTAGTCTCAAAAGCCAGCTAGATGGCTTTCTCAGGCTGTCTCAGCCCTAGGAACAAGGCAATAGCAAACCACTTCTGAAAAACCTTGCCAAGTAAACTGAAGAGAATTGGACATGATTGAAGGGAAGAAAAAATAGAGAGAGAGAAATTAGACGTTGCTGTGAATGTAATAACAATTACCTTTGGAATGGAAAATACAATGAAACAATTTAAAAGTTTTCTGTATTCACACCTTTACTGAAGTTCTTGCATGAGAATGTAATTTGATTCCACTGCTTGAAACAAAGTGGAGTTTTAAAAAAAGTAACTTTGCACAGACTCTTCAACTGGGCAAATGAGAGAAGAAAGTATCAGAAGGAAAAATAACATATGGTCATACAAATATGCCATGGATAATACCAATATGCAAGGGACTGAACAGTCAAGCTGCACTGCATTATAAGCATTAGCATGACCCCTATTGACCAGCAGAGAGAAAGTGATGGAAAGAGTCTGAAACAGATGGGATAAAGCAAAACTCTCCTGCTGCTACCTGGATTTAGTTTAAAAGTTAGTTTAGTTTAGTTTAAAAGTTAACTTCAAAGATGAATGTGAAGAAAGGACCTATTCTTGAACACCTAGCATGTTCTACTCTGGGCTATAAAAAAGAAGAGCAAAAAAGTTCTGATTTATCAAATAAATCACTGGTTCCTAGGGAAAGAATAGAATAAAGTTGAAAGGGACCATGGAGGCCTTCTAATACAACTCCCTGCTTAAGCAGGAAACCCTATGCCATTTCAGACAAATGGTTATCCAATCTTTTCTTAAAAGCTTCCAGTGCTTGAGCATTTATTACTTCTGGAGGCAACTTATTCCACTGATTAATTGTTCTAACTGTCAAGAAATTTCTCTTTAGTTCTAGATTGCTTCTCTCCTTGATTAGTTTCCACCCATTGCTTCTTGTCCTGCCCTCAGGTGCTTTGGAGAATAGCTTGACTCCCTCTTCTTTGTGGCAGCCCCTGAGATATTGGAACACTGCTATCATATCACCCCTAGTTCTTCTTTCCATTAAACTAGACATACCCAATTCCAGCAACCATTCTTTATATGTTTTCACCTCCAGTTCCCTAATCATCAGAGAAGAGTGCTCTTCTCTGCACTCTTTCTAGACTCTCAACATCTTTTTTACATCGTGGCAACCAAAACTAATATTTCCCCATAAAACTATCCTGGTTACTAAATATCAGATTAATCATCTGCTGGTAAGCATCATTTACAGCAACCTTATTACAGTAACCTTATTACAGTAACCTGAATGCTTTCTAGATATGTGGACTTCTACTCCTAGAAGTCTTAGCTGCCTGAGGTATACTGGGAATCAGAATCTGTATATGGTATTTGAAAGGTGCCCAGTCTGGGTAAGATTTTTAAATTTTGTTTTATAAATGTTTTCCTATTACCGGACACATCCTTATATAACCTACCCAGTATTCCTGCATTATTGAGATAATTCTGGAGAGTGTTCCAGTGTTTATTCAAAATTGATATTAGCCTTTAAAACTCTAAAGTTCTCACCAACCTCCAGTTATTACAAACTGCGGTGGCAACAAGTTCTTAATGAGAGAAATGCTTATATAGAGGCCATAAGCAGCATTATCTAACCATTATAACATCAATCTCAGCAGTTCATCCAGCGTTTGGAGTAGGAGAAACAAAGTCACTCACTAAAGGCACGAAAGTAAGGTTTATTTTTCTTTGTTCTTCTACATCTCCAAGCTGGGTAACATCGAGTAGTGATAATCAAGTCAGCTCTGGTGGTTACTGCAGCCAGAGCTGTATTTATACAATATGTTAAATCATAATTAGCTAATAACCATCCAGCCGTAGCTTTTCCCAACATCCGGTAACAATAAGTAGCTTATTTGGCCCCACCCTGGTCTACACCTCATACACCCGTGAAACAACTTGAATCACTTTCACCACTTTCACTTTTTGTGCACACCCATTTCCCCCCTGCCCCCTGCCCATCGACAACATTTCCCTTCCACATCAATCCCTCACTGCTCTGTGCTGCGACCATCTATCAACAGGTTAGTGTGTGATGTTATCGTCACGTGTTTTGTTTTGTTTTATTCGTATTTATATGCCGCCCTTCTCCAGAGACTCAGGGCGGCTTACAATTTTTGGAGCACAACCCAATGTGCTCAGCAATAGCCTTCATTCTATTGTATATGCCTGCTTATTACTAAGCAGCATTTTTACAAAGTCACCTTATTGCCCCCAACAATCTTGGGTTCATCATATCGTCCATCAGCCATCATATACATTGTTCGATGTGAGCGCAGTGGGGAAGGATGGTAGGACCTCCTGTTTTGGTGTCTCGGCTCTAGGCATGGCATGCAGAGTTGTGACAGGCGGCCCCCTCTACCAGGACTACGCCTGTAAGAAATAAATAAGAACATCAGAAATCGTTTTCCCCAACACCCACTACAATTAAAGGGTAGGCCCAGGTTTGTCAGGATATGTGGTATGGAACTGGTTCACCAGGCGTGGTGCACATACATCTATCTTATTTACCCATGATGCTTCTGATTCGGGATACCCTTTCCAGCGTACCAAATATTGAATATGATTTCTTCTTCTTCGAGAATTTTATCTATTTCAAACTGGTCATTTTTGGTGTGCTGTATCTTATTCATATCAGGTGTCTCGTTTATAGATTCAACCAGTTTCAAGTAAACTTGTACCTCCTGTTTTGGTGTCTCAGCTCTAGGCATGGCATGCAGAGTCGTGACAATCAAAATGAGAGTCATGACATCCCAGTGTAAGTTCCATCTTTTTTACTTGCACAGCAATGTTAATAAAACTACAAGTACAATAGATAAACGAGGGCATGTATATATGACAATGTCATTTATACATTTTGTTCCTTATCCTTCCTGCCCCGCCTTCCGCAGATACCAATGAAGGAATCCCATAAAAACATTTTCAGTCAATTGCCAAAAAGTTGATTGTGCCTGAAAGCAACGTTTCTGGAATAAAGCAACCAATTATTATGAACAGAGAATCTGTTCCTTTGCAGGTTAGATTATAAACTACAAAAATCATATTTATTTGAATACCACTTTCCAGCAAGAAAGTTGCCCACTAATTAATCCCATCTACTAGATCTGGGCATTTTATTCTCTCCCCCCCGCAACTGGGCCATATCTGGCCCTTTGGCTGACCCTGTCTGTTAAGTTTGCATGAAGAGACAGACGCGGAGTGCTTCAAGCTCTTTGTTTATTAGTGACTACAGCTCAGAATGAACCCACTTTGGCTGGGCTGCGGCTGCTACTTATAGCCAGCAGCTGCAGTTGCCAGCCAATCAGAGTGCAGGGTTTTCCCACACTTTTTAAACCAATCATTTCTTACATTTTACAAGAACAGTTCAAACTAAACCAATGACTTTAAACCTGCATACATAACACTGTCCGAGCCACATAAGGTCAATTAGAAATTAGAAATCAAATGTAAATAAGTATGCCACAAGGGATGGAAGAAGAAGCCCAGTCAGGTCCACCCTGCCCATTGCCTTGTACTTCTTCAGTTGACGAGTAGCTGCAGGAAGGTGAGGAAAGAAAGTATTTTTCTGCACCTGTGCCTGAAGCAGCAGTCTTCATGTGAGGCATCCCAGGCTCAGGCACCCACTATTGTCTTGGTTGAAGTATAGGGGTCAGCATTCCAGAAAACTTTGACTCCAACAGATAACTTGAGACAGACATCTTCTCAAAGGTTCCTTTTATTAGAGTAGTAAACTGGCACATCTGGGAACTCCCAAATCTGAAAGTTCCAGGTTTCCCTTCAATAAGTAAAAAATTACAAATCTACCCCCTGCACCCCTCACTGCATCACATGCCCCAATCACCATCCATCTCAATTTGAGACATCCCCTCAACCACTCCTCAGCCAGGTACAGAAATAACATGACCTTGACTTAGAAGAAGAATGCTATTATGTCTAACCACATATGCTCCAAGAAATGCCCCCTTCCCATTTTGCCAGGCTGAAGAATGTGGCAGTGTGGAAGCGTCTGGTGCTAATATGGCTTCCAAAGCTGACACATGGTCCAAGTGGGCAGAGCATGACCAAGAACTATTGGTTTTCCACAACAGTCTCAGTTCCTCATGTGGCCCCTTGGAAAAATTAGTTGCCCACCCTGCCATATACAGTACAAACTATGCTTTAAACCATAAGAGATTATGAGGAACATACAAATACGATGTGCCTTCATGCATGAAAACCCAAACAATAAAAAGGCCTGCTGTTTGGGGTTGCAATAAGTAAGTAAGTGCCAATATGAACTTCAAAGGACTCAGCTTTGATTAACTTTGTAGTGATGCTTCAAATTACTGTTATTTTCCATCTTATATTATCCCCATTGCAATGAATAACCTACAGAGTTCATTAACCATTTCAGCTGTAGCAATCTACAGATCAGCTCCCATTCAAAAATATAACTGCCTACCATTGCAGCCACTTCTGACAGAATATTTGTAGCTCAGGGTTGAACTGTCGGGTTCTTGTTGCTCTCTGAGCTGGGTTGTTTTCTTGCAGACATTTCATTACCAACATAGATATCACATCAGTGTTAGCTGAGCATGGGGTTTGCTCTCATTTTATATACTGCAGCCATTATCTTCCTAATTGGTTTACTTCATTTTAGATTATCCCAAGTTGAGTGCTTGACAACTCAAGGACTATATTTGGAGTAATTTAATACATTAGGTGGCTTATACTTGAGCTCTTATTTCAAAGCAACACTGCTGCAAATGAAGAAGAAGTAGCAGTTCTAAAGATGAAATCAACCTATAGGACCCGATTGGAAAAAAAAAGAATAATAAATCAGGAGCTGCCGGAACAGTCCTGTAAACTATGGCAGAAGTAATAATAGTATTCTGGGGAGGAGACATTACAGTATTATTATCCAAGGACTTCTTGACATTTAGCACTAAAATTGACTAAATATCTGTGCAATATATTAAGTTAGCTGATAGTTGATAAGAGAATTTATGTTATTTTATATTGCAGTATTTCAGATAAAGGGATTATATCTATTTCTATATAACAACACACAAAAGGTGGGTAATTAAAAAAAACACTGATATCTATGTCTGCTAATCAAGCATCTTTATTTATTTGTGTTGAATCAGTGTTCACTCCTGGTAATTGCCTGGGCTAGTCCCTGCAGCTTCCTTGGCAAGGTTTTTTTGGAAGTCTTTGCCTCCTTCCAAAGACGGGGGCAGAGTAACTGCCTCAAGGTTGCTCAAGGTTGAACTATTTCCCAGTTTTTAGCGTGATACCTTAAGCATTACACCAAACTGACTCTCTGCATCTTCAGAACATGTAAATAAACTATAATAATGGGAGTTAAGCCACAGAACTATTTTTTATTCTTTTTTCATTTTTATTGCTCTATTTTTTTTTTATTTAACAAAAATCACCATATAATGTTTCGGGATTTCTTGGTGAGAGCAACACATGCTTTATTCTGTGAATCATGATACACTATTCAGTCTTTGATTACTAAAAGGGATAGCCATTGATGTCTATTATTAGACATTGAAAAACTAGGTACAAATGCCCTTGGCTATGTAAGACAATGAATTTTCCAGCCTTAATTGGAAGAACTTCTTTTCTATGAATTAGTTTATATATTATTTTGTGCTTTTTCCCCATTAGTGACGAATGAAAGTAAAGTTACTCAAGGAGCACAAGGTAGCACAAGTAGCACAGCCAGAAAAACTGGGTTTATTTTATTGTAAAGTTAAGCAACAGAATCCTGCAAATCTGAAATAAATTTTACCCTCGTTACCTTTACTGTCAGGTAAGAGGCAGCTTAGCTCTCAGAAGGAAAGTGGACATCTTAAAAGATGTTTGCCCTGTCCACTTTCCTTCTGAGAGCTAAGCTGCCTCTTATCTGACAGTTTCCCTAGCTGTCCTCCCCTTCTCCCAACGTCACTCCCACATAACTTTACAGGGGGACAATTACCCAGACATATTACCCAGGTCCTGCTTGTTCATTCACTGCAATAATACTATATATTTATTTAATCACTATCTAATCATTGAAATCACTCCTGGTTAAATCAAGGTTGCTGGCTACCAGAAATAGCAAGGTACAAAAGCTGAAACCTTCTACCAATTGTAAACATTTCTTCAGAAGCAAAAATTCTGCATATACCTTCTCTGATGACATCACTATATTAGTATCATGCAACCTACTTAAAGAAAAGGAAAAAAAAGAAAGAGTACATTTTATTTGGTTCATTTTATAGTTATTATTAAGACTGAATACATATTTATAAATAGGATAGAAAGAACCTAAGATTTTAAGAAAAACTATGATGTGTCAACAGCAGAATTCTCTTTAAATGCCTATGCATTCAATTATGCTTAAAAACCAATAGTGGGAAATTAATTATGGCTGTTGAAAAAAGATTTAATTCAACTAACATTTGATTCATTGGATCCACCAAGATCTCCTGCAATTTTCTGGCATATTTAAAAATAATTTGCAGGATTATGTGGAAATACAATGGGATAGACTTATTGTTCCGATATATTTGATGCTGCACAAACTAGATATCTAGATGCAAAGGGGAAAAGATGATTTGAAGTACATGCAGCAAAATAAAGCATCTGTCAGCAATGCCATAAATGAGATGTGTCTTTGCCTAGGACTGCACTCCAGCTTTCAAGTCCAAGAAAAGATGAATTTTCTTTAAGGAGTTGCTGACAGGTGCTACAGGCACACATCTGTGAGCTTCAAATCATCTTCTTCCCTTCAAATTTGGATCTCTGCATAGCCCTGCTAGATATTAACTGATTCATACAACTGTAGTGATTGGCGTCATTTTTTTTCTGTCAGGGCTTTCATCTCTAATAGTTACATGTCAGGCAAGTGTGAAATGTACTGTCTACATAATTGACCAGAACAGATGGGTAAGAATTTTGCTTCTTTTGTTTACTTTTAAAAATTACCAAAGTGGAAAGAAGAAGATGTTTAAAATACAAATGTGGAGAGATAGTGAAGCTGGCAGATTCATGCATCCTTAGTCCTGCCTGAAATTGCTAGCCTTGACTAGAAATCAAAAAGGGGAAATAATCAGTGTGGACCTCTTGCCCTCACGTAGAGACTGTAGTCTTCACACATCTACATAATCTGTTTCGGTTCAGCAGGAGAAAACTTCTAGATGCTCATCTTACATCTCAGCATTCCTCCCACTGCCCTATGATTGGAGAAACCACAGGAGAAATAAATCAGGAGGTTCACAGAACTCCTCCAGCCCTGGATTAAATTCCCTATATAAATATGTATATTAATATTACCAAAATGATTTATGCACTTTTATTATCCATAAGCCGTTACACACAAAAAAACCCTAAAGCTTTGAAGGGAAGAGAAAGCCTAGTGTAGCACAGGAACACTGTGCTTTCCCATTCATTTGACATGCAGGTAGTCCTCACTTATAATTGTTCATTCAACGACTGTTCAAAATTGTGATGATTCTAAATGGAGCTGTGATCGGTGTCCTGTTGTAGCACCCCCGAGTCATCTAATACAAATTGGGGTGTTTGGCACCCTTATGACTGCAGGGTGCTGCAACTGCCCCATCTGCCAACCCCCCACAATCTAGGACAAGATCAGCTAGCTAGCTGACACTATTGAAAGCCTCCAGCCTTTATTTCACACCCACTGAGTGCCATTGTGCAGGATAACCAGATTAGGTGGAGATGTTGGGCAGCATCTCTCAGTGGCAGTGGTGCTCCTAAGCAAATTTAGAGACCTAAACTGGGGTGATGACCAAGTGGCTAAGACTATTGAAGGCCCAAGGCTTTTATTTCAAGGTGCTAGTAACTACTTATAAAGCCCTAAATGGCTTGGGTCCAGGGTACTTGCGGGAATGCCTCCTGCCAGCATCACACTCCGATCGCCCTGTTCGCTCCCATAGGAAGGGCCTCCTTGGGATACCATCGGTTAGGCATTGTCGGCTGGCGGTCCCCAGGGCTAGGGCCTTTTCTGTGGGAGTGCCCACCCTTTGGAATCAGCTCCCCATGGATCTCCGTTTGGCCCCTGATCTCCGCTCCTTCCGCCGGGACCTGAAGACCTGGCTGTTTCAACAGGCTGGCCTGGAGTGACCCGGAGGATGGGGTTTTTAACTGTTTTAATTTTTAACTGATGATCCGACTTGTTATGTGTTTAATCTGTTTTTTATTGTAAATTTATGATAATTTTTAATGTTCGCCACCCTGAGTCCTTAGGGAGAAGGGCGGCATACAAGTTGAATTAATAATAATAATAATAATAATAATTATTATTATTATTAATTCAACTTGTATTATTATTATTATTATTATTATTATTATTATTATTATTTCAGACCCAGGCCTTTGTACTGCCTTTGTACTACAATGAAGGATCACTCCAGCTTGCACATGGCCTGCGCTGGGCCTGCCAGGGCTTTCCCATCCCCTGAGGCACTCTCACATTCTGCTAAATGACTGTTGTGGTTCGCCAGCAGCCAGTGCAGATGGCAAAGGTATCGGACATGAGGACAAAAGGGAACCAGTCAGGGAGTCTGGCAAGGACTTGGACAAGGGTCCTGCATCCAATGCAGGGATGGGGCCAGGACCATCTGAGAGTGGGGTGTTGCCTTTGGAGCCTTCGGAGTCTGGCAGCAACAAAGCAGAGGACCCTGGGAGGCCTGTTCCAAGTGTATGTGTGTGCAGGGCTGCTAGAAGGGGAGAGCAGCTGAAGCAGCAGGGGAGACTAAGGAGTAAGGCTGGAAGGTGATTGCCCCTCCCATCAGGGATAAAAGTCAGTCCTCGGTGACTTGCTCTTTGCAGGAAACAAAGAAGTTCATTAGATTCTGATTCCTCATTGAAGCCTTGCCAATTCTGGTTTGTCTTTGCTGGAACTTCTGTTAGTATATATTCTAATTAAGTGGACTTCTGTTTCTTGGCAGCCTTCTACAACCCTGAAAGGCATGGGCTTATCTCAGAGAATTGTGTCTAATGAGTTTCAGCTGGGAAGGCAACAAATTCCCAGCGTCACATTAAAAAAAGGTTTGATTTTACACTCAGTTTGTATTTCCTTAATTTGGGCAAAGCCTGGGTCAGAACAATGACACTGCACAGTGCACCCCTAATGACTGCAGCTGGGAGAGCTAAGATTGCAGTCATTGAATGTAACAATCATGTGAGTATTTTTCATAATGACTGCAATGACAACCACAATTCCGGTCTCAATTGCAGTTATAAGTGGAGGACTCTTTGTAACAATTCTAAAATAGAACAATGGTAGGAATTTTGTTAGAGCATTAATTCATCCAGCCCAGAACTGGTAAAGTTGATTAACAGCTCTTCATGAGGACTTCATACAGTTTTTCAAGATTTGCCTAAAATGGCATGCTGAACAAAATTTCCAGTATTATGTTTTCTGATTAAACAATGATATATTGGCAGCAGAGTGCGTATAGTATAACTTTCTTTTCCTTCACTGTCTATGGCTTCTTCAGCCACTCAGTCTTGGCCGGATTGAACTGGAGCCTGTTACTCCCCATCCAGGCCTGCACCGCCTCCAGGCACTGGGACATCACCTAGAGAGCATCACTGATCTGGTCTGGGGTGGAGATATAAAGCTGGGTATCATCTGCATATTGATGATACCCCACCCCAAAACCACAGATGATCTTGCCCAGCAGTTTCATGTAGATATTAAACAGGAGAGGTGAGAGAACCAACCCCTGGGGCACCCCACAAGTGAAGGGCCTCAGGGACGTTCTCTGCTCTCCTGCCAACACCGATGATGATGATGTCCCAGATGTGCTCAATTGGATTCAGGTCTGGGGAACGGGCAGGCCAGTCCATAGCATCAATGCCTTTGTCTTGCAGGAACTGCTGACACACTCCAGCCACATGAGGTCTAGCATTGTCGTACATTAGGAGGAACCCAGGGCCAACTGCACCAGCATATGGTCTCACAAGGGGTCTGAGGATCTCATCTTGGTACCTAATGGCAGTCAGGCTACCTCTGGTGAGCACATGGAGGGCTGTGCAGCCCTCCAAAGAAATGCCACCCCACACCATTACTGATCCACTGCCAAACTGGTCATGCTGGAGAATGTTGCAGGCAGCAGAATGTTCTCCATGGTGTCTCCAGACCCTGTCACATCTGTCACATGTGCTCAGTGTGAACCTGCTTTCATCTGTGAAGAGCACAGGGTACCAGTGGCAAATTTGCCAATCTTGGTGTTCTCTGGCAAATGCCAAACGTCCTGCATGGTGTTGGGCTGTAAGCACAACCCCCACCTGTGGACGTCGGGCCCTCATACCACCCTCATGGAGTCTGCTTCTGACCGTTTGAGCAGACACATGCACATTTGTGAGATTTAAGGTGCTGGTGTTAACCTACAAAGCCCTTCATGGCTTAGGACCAGGATATTTATGGGAGACCCTGCTGCCAGCAACTGTTTCCCATCATCCTGTGCGCTCTCACGGAGTGGGCCTGCTTGGGGTTCCATCAGCCAGACAATGTCGGCTGGCGACCCCCAGGGGTAGGGCCTTCTCTGTGGAAGCACCCACCCTGTGGAACCAGCTCCCCCTGGAGCTTCGGGTGGCCCCTGACCTCCGCTCCTTCCACCGGGGCCTCAAAACCTGGTTATTCCAACGTGCTGACTGGGGCTGAGGGTGGGAGGGGAGTTTTTTAGTCAATGGTTTTATTATTTTTTAGCTTTAATTGGGTTTATTTAATATTTTTTTAATTGTATATTTGTATTGTTTTATGATTGTATGCCGCCCCGAGTCCTTCAGGAGATGGGGCGGGTTAGAAATCCAATAAAAAGAAAGAAAGAAAGAAGAAAGAAATTTGTGGCCCGCTGGAGGTCATTGTGCAGGGCTCTGGCAGTGCTCCTCCTGTTCCTCCTTGCACAAAGGCAGAGGTAGCGGTCCTGCTGCTGGGTTGTTGCCCTCCTACGGCCTCCTCCACGTCTCCTGATGTACTGGTAATGTCCAATAATTTCCTATCAGGCGCAAAGAATCAGGATCATACATTGACTTGCAGTTAAGCAAATTTATGATTCAAGCCTATACGTAAGAATCTAGTCAACTAAAGTTCAGTACTAAATTGGCACCAGACAAGGGTCAACAGAATTCAAGAGCAATTGGACTTAGATCACTTGTGAGAATGTAATGACTCCAGGCTGATGGCTTAACTCCGTCCCCCAACTCTGTCTGTTCTTCTAAAACTTCTTTCCTATTGCTTAATGTGATACACACACACACACACACACACACACACACACATATATATATATATATATATATATATATATATATATATATATGCAGGTCTTGGTGTGTTCGGGTCTTTTCTCGTGTAAGATTGAGAATATCTTGGCGACATTTCGATGAGGTCCCACTTGCCATCTTCAGGCTGGTGCTTTCAGCTTCGTGCTTGTGCAAGCAAAGTGTGATCGGAAATAAAAATATAAAAATAACCAACATCTTAAGAAACCCCAAGGACAAGATCCAGCTAGAAAACCAAGGAGTTTATGAAATACCATGCAAAAATTGCGCAGCCACAAACATTGGACAAACCAACAGGAGAATAAATGCACGCATCGCAGAACACAAGAACACAGTCAGAAAAGAAGAAAATATTTCCTCCCTTTTCCAATACCTTAAAGCCACAGGACATGAAATTAATTTTGAGGGATCCAAATTAATCTCCAATACTGAACACTTCAACAAGAGAATAATCAGGGAAGCCATTGAAATAGAGAAACACCCCCATAACATGAATAAACGGGATGATACCTCCCATCTACCAGACATCTGGAAACTAGACCTTATCAACAAATGAGTCCCAGCCATGAAAACCAACACCAGACCCAAAACAACACATGACATCACCACCAATCTCCCTCACCAGACTCAAACCCAAACCCATCCCATAGACAAAAGGCAACCACCGTCCAGAAACCAGACCACGGCTGCATCACCAGCTGCTACACCCTCCAACCCCCAAACTAAGCAAACTGACACACACCATGAACACATAGCCAGACCTCAAACTGGGAGCCAAACCAAAGCCTGGAATGTTACATCACAGCCATCCGCTCAGGATATCACATCACGGAACTCAGGAGGTTACACTACAAAACCTCAGGATATTACAACACAGCCAATGACCCAGGAGATTAAAGCACAAGACCCAGGATGTCACAACAATAGAACTCAGAAGGTCATCACACAGCTCATTACCCAGGTCGTTACAACACAAAAGGCTGATAGACACACAGCCAGTACCTCAGCCACCCAGGTTCTTACAAAAAAGCCAACCAATCTGCAAACATCAACTCCATCAACCAATCAAGAAGTAACAACACAGCCAACCAACCAACTTACAACAGAGCCAGCACATCACACCTCCCCACCAGTATTTATAGAGAGATGGCAGCTCCGAAAAAGCACCAGCCTGAAGATGGCGAGTGGGACCTCATTGAAACGTTGCCAAGGTACTCTCAATCTTACACGGGAAAAGACCTGAACACACCGAGACCTGCATACCTGTACCTGTCAAAATCTACGAAAACATATATATATATATATATATATATATATATATATATATATATATTCTCAACTATAACCTGATATATGTGTATCAGTGAGGGAGCACATTATGAATCATCAAGTAAAATTAAGAAGTCTTTTAAACATCAAATGTAATTTATATAAATTCATATGCAAACATTTGCATTGTTAACAAGATTTTTTTATAAAAACTCTATTCATATTTGTTTCATTAAATACTTCCTAAACTGCCTATCAGTGATTAGGAGAAGGGAAGTGGGAAACTGCTTTGTTAAATTCCTTTTCCAAGACCATTTTTCACACACACAAAAAGACAAATTAAGAACATTTTTTGGGAGTAATTGGGAGTAATGCAGAAATATCCCCCCAATGACAGTTACTGATAGGAAAAAAATAGTTTTGGAGGCCATGATTCCATTACAATGCAGAAAATCAAATGACTGTGAAATAAGAAAAAACATTTCAGAAATTATTTAAATGAAAAAATTCAGAAAGACTGTGACTATTTTTCTTAAATCAGGGTTTGCTTGCAGAAAGATTTGCACATAGAATCCTGTTAGGTTTGTAGTTTTAAAAAGAATTAGACCTGAAAAGCATGGAGAATTCAAAGAGCTTTGCCTTTACTAAATACAGTAAGTCTATAGGAATCTTCCTACCTCTCTTTGTAACATAAGCCAAAGCTAAAATGCTCAGATAATAATGCCTGCTTTTCTGAAGCAACTTGACACTAAGTTCTTTGTTTATTTAATAAATGTATAATGTGCCATCAAGTAGTTTTTGACTACTAAGGTAAAAGGTAAAAGTTCCCCTTGCACATATGTGCTAATCATTTCCAGCTCTAGGGAGCAGTACTCATCTCTGTTACAAAGCCAAAGAGCCAGCGCTGTCCAAAGACATCTCCATGGTCATGTGACTGGCATGACTAAACACCAAAGGCACACAGAAAGCTGTTACCTTCCCACCAAAGTGGTCCCTATTTTTCTACATGCATTTTTTACGTGCTTTCAAACTGCTAGGTTGGCAGAAGCTGGGACAAGTAATGGGAGCTCACTCCGTTATGCTTTGCTAGGGATTTGAACTGCTGAACTGCTGATCTTTCTGATTGACAAGCTCAGCATCTTAGCCACTGAGCCACCATGTCCCTTTTCAACTACTAGCAACTATATATTCCCCACGCCAATCTGTCTCAAACCTGATCTTTCAGGTGTGCTGATCCCTGAGGCCATCCAGCTTGCTGTTGGTCATCCTCTCCTTCCTTTTTCTTCCACCATTCCCGGCATTAGAAACTTCTCTAGAGAGCTACATCTTTGTATAATGTGTCTGAAGTTAGATAATTTGAGCCCATATTAGATAAATAACCATCCAATATCCAAAATTCTCTGTGTAGTTTACATTTATTTGTGGCAAAGGGTTTGTCACAGATTGTAATCTTATATTCAGTTATACACAGATTATTGAAAAAAATATTTTCAATTATATAAGTGATACATAATTTCTCAATGAAAGAAATAAAAAGAGTATATACAGTATTACTTTTGAAATAAAGTTTCCAGGGATTTGAGAGCAAAGGGGGTATGCATTTGTCAAAATGTCAAGATGGTAGCCACAAATGCATGATCAAGGTCCCAACCTTGCTTTGTTGTTGTTTTTTGGACCTGTCATACAGTTATTTACACCACTGATCACTAGGAAGAGATATCTTGCTTCTTGCAGCATACTGAAAATATCATATTTTGACATAGTTGAATGTGGAGAACCAAAACTAGCACATATCTTACATGCAGAAAATTTAAATATCTTTCATTAAAAAAAGGTCAGGTATGAAATTGTAAACTTCTGTGATTGAATCAGATGAACAAACACACTGATATGGAATAAAAATATCCATATTTGTACCTGTGTCACTGGTAAGTCTGAATTTGGCCAACCAAAATAATGTAAATATATTGCAGTGGATCTTTTAACATTACAAGGCTTTAAATGTCTTAAGTGAAGCTCATCTTGTAGTCCAGAACAAATACTCTGTTTAACATGGAAAGCATACTTCGTAACCTTTTTTTCCCATCAGTGAAAAGCCATGGAATAAGACTAATGTGATGATATCACTGAGGAACCAGGACTAGAATTTTAAACTCCATTTTGCATGAGGTTTAAAGCTGTTCGTTAAAAACTTACTATTCATACACAACATATATAGAGAGACTCACAAACAGGGATATCCTCTGAGTAGTCATAAAAATCAAGATGTTAGTCATGACCACATAAATGAAGCCTTTTTTCTTTTTTACATGTGTTGCAAGTACTTTTTTTTTAAAGGAAATTTCACCACATAATCCTAGTTATCATCTTGACATTTTGACACCCGTACAAGCATATACACATTCTTGGGCAGTGGTGGGATTCAAAAAAATTTACTGAGAGGGCATGGCATGGCTTGGTGGACGTGGCTTGGTGGGCATGGCAGGGGAAGGATACTGTAAAATCTCCATTCCCTCCCCACACTTGGGAGAAGGTTAATGTAAAATCCTCATTTCCTCCCCACCCCACTAACCTGATTTCCAGCTCTGTTCTCCTGTGCAGGGCAACAAAAGAAGACCCAGCCGATCAGCTGGGACTCGGGGAGCAGAGAATAGATGGGGCAGAGCCAGTCTGAGGTGGTATTTGCTGGTTCTCTGAACTACTCAAAATTTCTGCCACTGGTTCTCCAGAACTGGTCGGAACCTCTGTTCTTGGGCAGCTCTACTGACAAATCCCTCAAAATCATACTGTAAAAGTAATAATATGAGCTATGCACTATATTCCTACATTTTTCAACAATCTGTAACATGACTGAAAGTCTAGAGTCTATGTGATTGTCCTATACTATGAGTATATCAACAAGCTAATGCTGTTGCAATTGTAGGTTAGAATCTCCTTCCTAGTGTATTCCCACAGGTACTGTGTCTGCTTTCAGATGAATGAATAACATTTACCAACTGAATGCAACCAGGTCCAACTATTAGATGATCCTCACGTCTGTATTAATTGTGCCTGCCACCACAATGCTGTACTATAAGTAATGTAAGTTTTATTACAACAAATGAAGAGGCATCAATTTTTAAAGGATCCTTTCTTCTTTTATAACTCTTCTACTGAAGTCAGTAGTTTGCTTGATGACCTGAAGTTAAATTATTGAAAATTACTGAAAACTTTCTAATTGGACCTCCTCTGATTTATGGCACAATTGAAGAATGATTACTATGTATATCCTAGGTGCAGAGAAACTCCATGCTGTGTATTTTAAAGTGACTACTTAATGGGATGATTTTTCCTCCCATTGTTACTTTATACCATTTTTAAAAAGCTAATTCCAAAAAATGCTAACTAAAGTCACACTTGAACAAGACAAATTAAAAATTAGAGTTACTATGAAATCTTACTTACTCAAGCCTTCATGAAAGATAAATGCAGGTTATCCATCAAATTTGTCATGATGGTGTCAGATACATTCATCTGCCTCTCATCAGCACCAGTACTTTACCTAATAGACCATTTCTGGCCAGGAAATTCTGAATATGTTAAGAAAAATTCTTCAAATATATCAAGAAACATAGCTATAAACACTAATCTGTTTCTTGACACAATTTAAAAAATGGTCATTACCTTTAAAACCCTAAATTGGTGTTTCTCAACCTTGGCAACTTTAAGATGGATGAACTTCAACTCCCAGAATTCCTGCTAGCCATATGGGCTGGGGTTGAAGCCTATCCTTCTTACATGTATCCAAGTTAAGAAACTCTGTCCTCAATACACTAAGAAGAGGATACTAGTCAGCCTGCAATGAAGCTCTGCTGTAGAGACCTTTTTCTGCAGCTTCCCAACAGCTGGCTTGCAGCTAGGACTGATCTTTCTGATAGTTATCTCTTTGAATTATCTTGCCCCAATACAGTAAGATGGCATGTGACAAAAAGAAATAAAACAGGATAAATAGCATTTTTTCACAGTCTAAAATTAAGATATATATTTCTCTGACATATCTCTAGGTTTAAATTTATTTATTTAATATTTATATATTTCACTAGGAGCTCTGGAAGTACCTTCCTAGCTTGGGTCATCCACCAATATTCTTCTTTCTCTTTCTCATTCTCTCTCTTTCTCTTCTCCCTCCCCTTTTCCTCCCTCCCTTTCATTCTGCTAATCATTTTTGCATTAATATCTGTTATGAACACAAACCTTTCCAGGGCGAACACTGGCCATTAACATGCACTTTGTTCCTTGATATATTCTATTTTCATAGCTGACAGGAGTCATTCAAATAATACTCACATCCTGAATAAGAAATGAATGACATGAGGGCTGTAGAAATGTACAGTGTCCATAAAACTGTGAAGCTGAACTAGCACACCTGTCAGTGTTCCAACCAAACTCTCCATTTCAAATCAGCACTCAGAAACCAAGTCCTTCCACATAAGAACTTATTAGAGAAGTCATATTGACACATCTGGGAAAACCCGAATCTGAATTCCTGTGTTTTCTCTTGCTATATTAAATTCACATCCAACCCCCTTTCTGATAACCTACAAGTCACACTCTCCAATCCACCTCCATTCTGAACTCCCACCAAGTCCAGTCACTCCCCTCCAAACTCCAGCGACTCGACTCTGAGCTCTGGCGGAAGAATGTTTTGTGGCTATCCTCCCTTCTCACTTTACTTTCATTCCAATGGTTACCTATTCTCCCTTGCGGCAGCCCCAAATCTGATTCAAAATGGATCTGGGGCTGACAACACCAAGGCTTTTGTCATATCATAATATATCTGAGTTCAAACATTTCCATTGACTGCTAAACTGCAGAAGATTATAAAAGTATAGATTAGGACAAATTATAAAAAAATAAATACCAGATATTGTAGTCAACAATAAGAAGGGAGGGGGAGAGGAAGAACTATTGATGACAAGTTATTGAAAATTATGTAATAATCCTTTCTCCTCCTATTTTCCTATTTCCTGCTTTCCCCTAAACAACAACTCTACAAGGTGAGTTAGAGAGAGGGAGGGAGGGAGGGAGAGGGAGAGGGAGAGAGAGAGAGAGAAAACTACACAGCCGTCTCTCATGCCTAAGGGCTAGAACTCACAGTCTCCTGGTTTCTACTCTGGTGCCTTCACCGGGTATTTTGTTTGTCTTTGCAACCTCACAGGGACTTTATCAATTTATATTCACCAAACCTCTGCTAACTTCATCATACTGTTCCCATAGTTGGCCTAAAGTGAATTGTTAGGCTCTAAAATCTCAAGGAGGAGCAAGGATTATTGATTGTACACATTGTTATATTGACCTTCTCACTGAAATGCATGGAGTCCCTCAGCTAGTGTTTACTTTTCACTCTGCCATAATGGAAGTGGGCTGTTAAAGAGCTATTTTTATAACACAAAGCTTTTCTCTCTTTTTTTCATGCAGTGTTCCTCTATCTTGGAAGGAACAACCAGGCATCTCAATTTGCTATAGAATGGGAGTTTGCAAAGGCCACTTATTCCTTCCTTGTAGGGTATCTACTTCCCCATCCAGTTTTGTAGCAGCTACAGATTTGATAAATTTGCTTCCAACTTGACTCAAGTAATTAATTAAAACATTGAATAGTACAGAGTCCAAGACACACACACCCCCGGTGGTACTTTCTCAGTACCTTACCAATTTGGTGAAATTTCTTTGATGAGCACTGTTTGAATTTGATTGCAGGATCAGCTATATATCCACCCAAGTGTTATACCATGAAATTCATACATTAACAGCTTGCTGACCAAGTGTTTTGCTTTATACAGTATCTAGAATATCCCCACATTCTGTTTGGAATGTTACCCAATAAAAAATAAAATGCTGTTAAATATGTGATTATGATTTGAGTTGTATTGATGGAAAACACAATAAAAATCTATTTAAAAATAAAAAATAAGGTTAATTTTACTGCTGACTTTTTGTAATTACATGTTTTTTTAAACATTTTCTGCATATTTTTTCAAATAGCTCACCTAGTGTATAAATCAGTCAGTCTATCTATGTTATTCACTGCTGCTTCACATTTGCTTTCTTGATAGAAATGCTATTGAATTTCACAATCTGCTTTTTGTAGAATGGGGAACAGAGATATTATTCTAGAACAGAAACTCATTCTGTTGACCGGCTGCCTCGGAATTCTGGGAATTGAAATCCTAACATGTTTGGAGTTTGTGGGTGACTATTTTTATAGATATTCCAGGAAAACAACACTCATTTACATGTATTATTTATATAAACATTTGTATATTGAGTATTATACTGAAGATACTTTCCATTTCCATCATTGATTAATGTCTTAACTTTTCAAGTATTGTTTAACTTTTAATACCTGCCAGCTATGAGAAAATATGAAAGATTAAGAGTATTGTGTCAGAAGGCCTGTATGCCATCTTCTGCACATCTCAGCTGTCTCATACTGTCCTTTTTTGCTTGTTCAATTTATTTAGATGAGTATTTCTTACACAATATTTATGAATCAACAAACAGGAAATGCTCCCAGCGTGAAGCATAATAAAAACACAAAATACAATGAATACTAAAATAAAAAACATAAACATAAAAACTAAAATAGCAGGAAAATAAAAAGGGCTAAAAGATGCCACGAAGCTATACATACTGTAGATGAGAGGCGAAATTTCATTTATTTATTAAACAAATTTTATGCCCCTTTCCAAACTCACACTTTAATGACTCTGGGAGCCAGGGTGGGATGCTACCGGTTCAGCCCAGTTCTATAGAACTGGTAGCTCTGAAGAGCAGCAGACACCGAACCAGTTTTGGTCATCTGTTTGGCCCACCTGCCCGTCCGGGCTCTTAGCTGTCCTTTATTTCCTGCTTTTTCAACCTCAGCTGCTTTACACGGCACAGCTGAGGTTGAAAAAGCAGGGGAAAAGAGGATTTTCAAACGTTGCGCACCCACGCACAGCGCCTGTCAGCTGTCCAGGTGGCACAGATGACATTTTTTGCAATTGTTTTACATGCGCACGAAGCGCATGTGTGTACACAAAACACACTCTGACCGAACTGGTAGTTACACCGGTTGAATCCCACCCCTGTCTGGGAGATTTACAACATTAAAAACAGTTTTCACTTCCATGTTGCCTATCTACATTTTTTTCTTCTCCTGTTGTGGCCTGTACTAGTGTTCTCATAAACCATCACTAAATATATGTATAAATTGTTGTATTATTTTTCAACAAGACTGTAGTGCAAACAAAAGTGGTAGTGCAAAGTGTTCCTGTTCAAGGTTTCCATCAGCTTCTTTCTTTCAATAGATTCTCTTTTACAAAGATCCTTGCATTATCATTAGCTATTTCCTCTGTGTCTATGAAAGACCATAGAACATGACAACTTCACCACAAGAAATTAGTCTGGATCTAATAATAATATGAGAATGGCTGCCAAGAATAAAATTTGGCCATTCTATATTCCTTTCCTGTATTAGTGCATGGAGTGGGTCTTGCTCAGAAATTGGAATGGGACAGTATTCCGGGATTTGTCACAAAGATTATCTGTGCAACTTTATCTAGCTCCAAGAGTCCATGAGTCCCTGGAGGTTTTACTCTGCTAGTTCATTGCCATCCCTAGGAAGCAGTGATCATCTCTGTTTCAAGGCCATGTCCAAAGCATTTTCATGGTCATATGGCCAGCATGACATCACAGACCGCTGTTACCTTTCCACCAAAGTGGTACCTATTTATCTACTCACATTTGCTTGCTTTTGAAAGGCTAGGTTGGCAGGAGGAGCTCAGTTGGCAAGGATAGTAGCTCAGCCCATCACATGGCAGTCGGGTCTCGAACCTGGGTTACTGGCTTTTCAGCTGACAAATCCAGCTGTCAGGGTTCAAGTAATAAATCCATAGCAAACAATATTCTGAGGCAACTGAATTCTTCAAGAATACTTTTATTGGAAATATCATATTGGCACATATCTGGGAAAACTGACTCTGAAGACTCCTGTGGTTTTCACCTAATTAAAAGTAAAAGATTTTCTACTTTCTCAAAACAATCATTCACATTGTCCAATCATGGTGAAGTCTGACAACCAGGTAGCATCACTCCAGCTTCCTCCAACCAGGTGTGAGAATGTCCTTACTTCCCAAGATAAAGTATTTTGTTTTGGCTACAAAATTCCCTCTATCTCAATTCCTCCTCCCTATCTCTCAGATCCAGTGTGGCCATTCTATATTCCTTCCACCAAAGCAATCAAAATAGCCTTGGTCAAGTCAACTTCAGGGTTAACACCAAAATTTTAATTCCTGAGCCACCACATTGCCCTAAGAGTCCATGACTGAAATGAAAAACTATTGTCTGAAGCACATGCTGGCCAGAACAAGAATGAGAATGAGTGTGTGTGTGTGTGTGTGTGTGTGTGTGTGTGAGAGAGAGAGAGAGAATTATGTTTTTGATGTATTTATTACAGAAAGCTATGCATAAAAATAATTGCTTTGTTTTGGAAGATATTTTTAAGATATAAAGATGGCTAGATAGGATAATGCATGAACATCTGGGACACTGAAAACTATGTCTGCTAATGAATAATATCCCCAATGATTCATTAAATTTTGCTTTCCAAGCTGCAACAAAAGCTAAGCATTTATGTTTATATATAAAGATAACAACATTGATTTTAATTTCTGCTATAGATTTGATTCTCACCAAGGAGCCAAAGTCTTGCTGATGTTGCTTCATTTCAGCACTGCACCTTCTCTGCTTTTCCTAATTGCATTTTCTGCTGAGAGAAGCAAATTGAAGAATTTTGAGAGGATGCAGGTGAGTTCCCAAGAGGCTCTTCACAGCTCATTAAAACTTGGTAACTCACAATTATTGTGATTTCGGAGAGATTGCATATCGCCACTTGTACAGATCCATGACTTTCTTCAAAACAAAACAAAATTATAAACACCAATTCCTGAATCACATTTTGGAGCTTTCTGGAATATACACAGATATGCTTCAAGTGTCAGGAGGCTTTTTAGAGCAATTTTACACCTTTCTCATATAGCAGGGGTTTCCAAACTTGGCAACTGTAAGACCTGTAGTCTTCAGCTCCCATAATTACTCAGCCAGCATAGCTTATATAGTTGCTTCTGAGGCTTTCTGCCTAAGTCCGTGTATATGTACACACAACCACCAATAAAGCAAAACAGCTGAGTATGCTCATATATTTTGCAAATTAATTCTTTTGGATTGTTTGTTTGGTCCTATTAAATATACTATTGCACAAAGTTATTGAACACTCTATGGGCTGGATGCACCACGCACAGGCTATGTCCACTCTGGCTCTGTAGAGGCAAAAAACATCATGCTATTTTTATTTCCTTCATCTTCACCTTACCTTCTCCATGTATATTATTTTTCCATGTATTGTCCATGTTTTTGCACTAACTGCTTCTGTCTACATTCTTTCTTCAGTTACCCTTTCAAAGTTTACAATTTTGCCTTTATCAGGCCTCCATCATCCAATACTCTTCACATTCCTCCCATGTGTTTTGGTAAATTCTCTCTTTCCTTACAACCAATTCCAATACTTACTTTGGATAGGTAGTGTCCTTGGGGACACTAATAAACGTCATTTAAGAAGTCCTCTAATAATTCATTGTAGGATTATTTCTTGATGTGGGATTGCCTAGAACAGGGGTGTCAAACTCGATTTCATTGAGGGCTGCTTCAGAATTGTGTTTGACCTTTGGGGGGTGGGTGGGAGTGGCCAGGATGGGTGTGGCTAGTGAGATGTCACTCATGTCGGAGGCACCTGTAATGGCCTAAGCACTCTGCCAGCGACGGCTTCCTGCAACCTTCTGCCAGCAAAAAAGTGGCCCTCCCGAAGTCCGTTTTCACTGGCAGAGGCACCGTGAGCCAGTCCTTCGCTATTTCTAGGTTGGCACCACAGGCCAGATCTAAGCACCCTGTGGGCCAGATCCATCCCATGGCCCTTGAATTTGACACCCCTGGCCTAGAAAATTGAATTTTTCTGGATAAGTTGCATAGAAAAGATTATATTTTAGAGATAATTTTTTTCAAACAAAAATGTACATACCAGGAGATATTGCAATTGCATGCATATAGGTTCATCCTGGAATACAATATGCATCTGGCTAGCTTCGGTGCTCTTTAAGATGTGGTTTGCAGGGGGAAATGACTTTTTCTTAGCAACAGCAGGCCTGGAACTCATTCTCTGACTACCTGAGTGAGTTTAAGAAAGATGATAGAAAAGACACAGGTAGAGCCAAAATGTACAAATCTGATAGTGTTTTTGGTGAATAGAAAGCAATTGAGGAAGAACACTATTTCAGGGAGAAAAAGAATGAATTTGGCAAATCTGAGAATACAATATGAAGAGGAAATAACTCACCATAAGAAAGAAATTCTGTGAAAAGAAACTGAATTTTGTAAGTACAAAATCAAAATGCTTGATTGTGCTCATGATGATATAATTGCTGTTATTTTGTGACGGATAGCTAGCAATGTTAGAAAAATGGTCTTTGAAGACCTAAGACTCTGTTATTTTCCTAGTGTAAAATAAATAATTCACTCTCAGGAAAAAAAAGGGATCTGGACACTTATGGACCATCTTCATCCTGTGCACAATCAATACAAACGTAGTATACTTAAAAATCCCATCTGTTAAAACAGTGCCATTTGTAGGATCTGGGTAACAAAGATTTTATGTGCATGTATTTTCAGATGAAAAGAGTAAATATGCTTGGCATGCTCACATTTCCTCCTGTTGCTAATGTTTGCTTGTTTGGGAGGCCTACCAGAGCCAGTTTGGTGTAGTGTTTCAGGCCCTAGGCTAGAAACCAGGAGACCATGAGTTCTAGTCCCATCTTAGTCACAATGCCAGCTGGGTGACCTTGATGTAGTCACTGCCTTGCGAAGTTGCTATTGTGGGGAAAATTGGAGGAAGGTGTATTAGGCGTATTCTCTGTTTTGAGACAGTGAGACGCAGAGAGAGAGAGAGATGGTTCAATGAAATAAAAACAATAACCACAAATTCAAACTGAAGCTAAAACCTTTAGGAATATTTATATTTTCATAATGTGATGGTGAGAAGGAATAACCTTGAGGAACAGTAGGAAAAAATGCATCCAAGACAATGATCAGTGTTAAGAAACTGCCTCTGGGGGAAAAGTGTAAACTATGTAAACATCTTAGGTAAGACTCTCTCTGGTTCTCATCAAGAGCCTTGGTGGTGCAGGCTGTTAAATGCCTAGCACTTAAGTTCCAGCTGCCTGCAATTAGTGCAGGCTCAAATCCCACCAGGCTCAAGGTTGACTCAGCCTTCCATCCTCTCAGGGTAGGTAAACTGAGGACCCAAGATTGTTGGGGGCAATAAGCTGACTTTGTAAAAATGCCGCTTAGTAATAAGCAGGCATATACAATGGAATGAAGGCTATTGCTGAGCACATTGGGTTGTATCCCAAAAATTGTAAGCCACCCTGAGTCTTCGGAGAAGGGCGGCATATAAATGTAATTAAAAAAAAGATAAAAGGAGGAAGGGGAGAGCATATTCAGATTTGCTGTGTTGTCATAATCTTATAATAAAAGTAAGATTTGCTTATAAGACTTTGGTATCCAAGTCTGGTCTACCTTTGAGGGCTGACGTATGGATCTCTTGTGCTTGTCAGTAAATCCCATAGTTCTAACACATTTCCAAAAATGCATGTTGACCTTACTGCCTCAATGCAACATAAAGCACTTATCATAATACCAATACTGAGCAATGATAATTGCTCCTTAACAAGTGTTGTAATACTGTAACAAGTGCAGATTTTGTAAAATGATGTCATTGAAGTAAGGGTGGCCAATGACTGTATTTCCCTGTCAGGTCCCCCTTTTTTTTAGGGTGCCGGAAAACAGGGTGTTGCAATCATAAAAGCAGGTAGAGCAGATTTAGAGAATTATTTTAATGAGATTCAAAGTCTGTAGGTCTTAAAGAATGTGTTAAGCTTTTTAAAAGGCATAGAATAGATTTGCCTTTTTTTCCTATGTCCTTTCCTGGAGGCCGCCAAAATAAAAAATGTTCCGAGCTGCAGGTGGATTGTGGGTTAAGCTGTGGCTCCTATAGGGTGATCTTTCAAGCTATAACTGGCCAAATTTATGGGAAATGATATTTTATTTACAATATAAGATAATTATATTTCTGCTAGATTTCAGTACTCTTCTTTTGTAGTTCCCTAAATTTCTATTCATCTACCTTTGAAAGAAATGTTTGATTTATAGTATCATCACACATCTCTCTTTAATTCTGTGTTTTGTGCAGAGGTGGTATTCAACTGGTTTGCATGGTTCAGACGAACTGGTAGTGGTGATTTGGTGTGGGTCACCGAACCAGTGGTGACCCCTGGCTGGCCATGCTCCCGACCCAGTAGCCCAGTAGCTCACTTTCCCCGGTCGCTCTCCTACCTTTCCCTACCACTTCTTAGCCCTTCTCGCCCCTCTTGCCATGCAGCCTGCAGCTGCTGCGTGCTTTTTTCAGTGGGGCTGGAGTCCAGAAGCCACACCAAAAAAAGCACACCCTGTTCTATGTGCTGTTGTGGCCATCTGGCTACCCAAGTAAAGAACCACACTGGCTCAGGGCGACTGTGAGGAGCAAGAGGGGAAATCAAAGCACTCGCCCCATAGCAGCCAACTTCACTCTCTCTCGCTCTGGTTAGGCACTCCTGGCATCCACAAGGAGTGTGAAGGGAGACAGACACCGCACAGATGCGTTTTAAAAGTCAGAGAACTTTGCCCAAGACTTCTCATATATGCAGGGGCTACACCTCCCCCAATGATGAGTTGGCGGCGATCTAACGAAACATCTTCCAGCTCTTAAAGATTGACTTTAAGAGCACCTCCATGGAAGAAGCTGAGAATAAGAGCAAAAGTAGCGGTGGTGGGGGCAACAGGGGTGTGTGATGTGTCCTTCCACGGTCCCCTCCCAGGTTACAGCCAGGGCTTCAGCAACTCCTCTTTTCCTCAGAGGCACAGTGTCTGCCTCCCTTCACACTCTTTGTGGAGGAACACACGCACCCCTGTCATCCCTGCCGCCACTACTTTTGCTCTCGGTTCTCGGCTTCTTCCATGGAGGCACTCTTAAAGTCGACCTTTCAGTGGTCCCAGGACATCTGTCTGCCTGCCCTTCTGGAGAATGTTTTCTTCCTTCTCCCGGTGGAAGTGCCTCTTCCATCCCAGTCCATCCCGGCCACCCAGCAGGTGGCCACATGTCCCAGGGCTTCTTGCCCCCCTTGTCGTGAGGTGCCTGCAGCTGCTGCATGCTTTTTTTGGTGTGGCTGGAGTCCAGCAGCCACACCAAACAAAGTTTGCCCTGTTCTATGTGCCGGGCCCAGCAAGTCCAAACAGCCGGTGCCAGACCATTGGAGAAGTGGAACAAAGCTAAAGATCAGTAATTTTTGCTGTAAGAAGCCTGTGACTGCTGCATGTTTTCCAGCCCCACTGAAAAATGTACAACATACATGGCCCATTGGAGAAGCAGAGCGGCAGCTTCAGGGTTCTTGAACTGAAAAAGGGGAAGCTAGAGGAGACTTGTTGTGCTGAAAAAGGGGCAGTTGGAGACCAAAAAAGACTTGCCTCCAGCTGCCTCTTTTTCAGTGCAAGAAGTCTCCTCCAGCCACTCCTTTTTCGGTGCGAGAACCCTGTAGCTGCCACTCTGCTTCTCCAAAGGGCCTGTGCATGTTGTGCTTTTTTTCAGTGGGGCTGGAGAACACATGGCAGTCACAGGCTTCTTGCAGCAAAAATTACTGATCTCTGGCTTCGCTCTGCTTCTCCAACAGGTCGCGCCACACTGTTCGGCACCATCAGCTGCTCTGACTTGCCGGGCTCAGCACATAGAACAGGGCGTGCTTTTTTTTGGTGCAGTTGCTGGAGTCCAGCTGCACTGAAAAAAGTATGCAGCAGCTGCAGGCATCTCATGACAAGGAGGGTGAGAATCCCCAGGACAGGAGGGTGACAATCCCTGCTGGCTGGCTGGCTGGGCTGGGCTGGGCTGGGCTGGGCTGGGCTGGGCTGGGCTGGGCTGGAAGAGGTGCGTCCGCTGGAAGAAGAAAACATACTCTGGGAGAGCAGGTGCCTGGCAGGTGGGCATGTGTCCTGGGACCACTTAAAGGTTGACTTTAAGAGTGCCCCCATGGAAGAAGCCAAGTACCAAGAGCAAAAGTAGTGGCAGAAGGGGTGACAGGTGCATGTGTGTCCCTCCACAAGGAGTGTGAAGGGAGGCAGACACCACACCTCTAAGGAAAAGAGGAGTTGCTGAAGCCTTGGCTGTCACCTGGGAGGGGACCATGGAAGGACACATCACACACCCCTGTCACCCCCACCGTCGAGCTACTTTTGCTCTCATTCTTGGCTTCTTCCATGGAGGTGCTCTTAAAGTCAATCATTAAGAGCTGGAAGACATTTGTTAGATCGCCGCCAACTCATCGTTGGGAGAGGTGTAGCCCCTGAATACATGAGAAGTCTTGGGCAAAGTTCTCTGACTTTTAAAATGCATCCGTGCAGTGTCTGCCTCCCTTCACACTCCTTCTGCATGCTGAGAGCACCTAACCAGAATGAGAGAGAGAGAAGTTGGCTGCTATGAGGCGAGTGCCTTGGTTTCCCCTCTTGCTCCTCACAGTCACCCTGAGCCAGTGCCGTTCTTTACTTGGGCAGCCAGTGGCCACAGCAGCAGCAGCACCTGTAGCAGCAACAGGCAGCGCTGGAACAATGAGGTACAGATAGATTTGGTGGTACAAATTTATCTCCAAGGGCTTCTGGCAGAAAACAAAACAAAAACCACCCCAAAACAAAACCCATTTGGCAGGCAGACTCAGCAGGCAGTCACGATCTTTAGTTGGGCTTTATTTTTGTCAGCCCAAAGGTAGAGGAGTGGAGAAGGTATGTAGGAAATCACCCTGTCTCTGCAGCATTGGTCATGTGACTGAGTGGGCATGGCCAACTCAATGTCACTCAGAGCAAAGTGCCACACCACCTTGCCAAGTCGGCCATGTCCACCCAGTCATATGACCACCAACCATGCCCACCAAACAAGCCACTCCCACAGAACTGGTATTAAAAAAATTTGAATCCCACCACTGCTTTTGGGGAATATAAAACCAACTATGAAGAGAGAATTTTTATTGTAAGTGGAAGTAGAGTTAAGGCTAAATCAAATTTTGATTTTATAGGAATAAGCGAAGTCAAGTTAATGTGTGTCTTCAGATAGGTGTCTACAAAAGCATTCCAACTATAACAAGCAGATTATTGAAACAGGCTACCAAGTGATTAACAGATTCTTCAGTACTGGCAGACTCTAAGAGCAATGATTGTGCCATCTGCTTCATTTTGTACCTTCGGATGATTGCTTCTGATGATTTTTAATCCTGTAAACTGCCCAGCATAATCATGTGTGAATTTAATTTTTTTAGAAAGTTAAAAGTCCAGACCATATTTCAATGGAGTTGATCTTTTTCCTCTCACAATTGCACAGTGCACATCCCTCACATTTGTTCATCATAACAGGGGAGACAATAATACAAAAATACAGGCAAGATGTTTAATACGGTTAAGTCCTCATTTACTATTCCAGTTTGTTGTTATGTTCTGATGAGTGATAGTCAACTCCTATGATTCTATGAATATAAAGTCTCTAAACTGTCCTATTGGTCAGCATATTATGCAATTCTTTCAACTGCATTCTTGTAGTTCCCAGTATTCTATCTAGCCATCTCATATATATTGTTGGGTTCTTAGCCTTCTGATCATCTTGCCCAGTATAATTATCTTTCCCATAGATGCATCAGTCCTTATGCTGTATCCAAAGGATGATAGACTTTGTTTTATAATCCTTGCTTGTAATGAGCATTCAGGCTTTGATTTCCTGTGGTACTTAATAGTTCTCTTGGCTGTTAGAAGAATGAGAAGCAGTTTACTCCAGACCATATTTCAGTGGAGTTGATCTTTTTCCTCTCACAATTGCACAGACCACATCCCTCACAATTGTTTATCATAACAGGGAAGACAATTCTAACTTTCCTCTTTATTGAAATGTTACTTTTTTGATGAGCTTTTATAGGTATCCCACCAACATTTTGTAGAGGGCTTAAGGAAGGGCCTTGAAAGATAGGTGAAGAGCCACTACTAAGACAGTGGTGAGATACAGGTGGCTTGAGCCTGAGTCAAAAAACTAACTTGAGGAAAAAATCTCAGATAAGCCCTTCCCTAGACCACACAACAGAAGAAGGGGACGACAGAGAATGAGGTGACTGGTTGGAGTCACTGAAGCAGTAGGTGTGAGCTTAAATGGACTCCAGAAGATGGTAACGGACAGGAAGGCCTGGGGGAATGTTGTCCATGGGGTTGCAATGGGTCAGACATGACTTCACAACTAACAACAACAACACAAATATAAAGGGAGGGGAAACCGCATTCATACTTGGAAGTTTCTGTTATTATAACTGTTATACTAAAAGTAGTCCTAACTTGTATGACAATGGTTTCTTAGTTTGGCCTATCATGTACGACTCACACATTTTGGCCTTCATTATTCTTCTCTAAATCTTCTTTGCATACCATTTTTATTGATTCTGGAGCTTATAAAATTGAAACTGTCAACAACTTCTTTAATCTCATTTTTTTAAATCTTAAATTCCTTTAGTTTTGATGTTGGCATGATCTTTGTTTTCCTGATTCTTTTTTTTAAAAACCAATTTTTTTCTTTCCTGTTTTACTTTCAGAATAATCCTACTTAGATCTTCAGTTTCAGCAGCACTGAAATCTAGTATTATCCCACAACATATTTCTCCTTAGTTCATATTTCATGCCAAAAATATTCATGGATTTCTACCGCAGATTATAGGCAAAGACAGCAGATGATCAGATTTTATGGTGAAGCTCTTATGAATAATCAGAATGATAAAAATCCCGAAGTAGCTTGTTCAAAAATCTCTCTCTCTCTCTCTCTCTCTCTCTCACACACACACACACACACACACACACACACACTTTCTCTCTTACTCTTATTCTATCTGTTTTCTCTGTGAGGATTGAAACTATTTTGTCACTGAAGCAAATTTTGCCGAAGGTGCTTTTGAGATGGAAAATATTGTATTTATATTCAGCATTTACTAACTTGGGAGAAGAGACTGTTTTTTAATGAGTAAAGATAGAAGGGGCGTAGAATATGAATAGCACCTGGACCCTGAAGCAATCAAGTTCTGACAAGATAGAAAGCTCCCAGTGGCCATGGTAACCACCTACAATGGCACTGGGGAAGAGAGTAGAAACATTTAGAATCTGTTTTCTCTATTCTAGAAAGAAAGCTTGATGAACACCCAATAAGCACAAATGTTTCTCTAATGTATTAAGATAATGGGTTGTAAAGAAGAGATGTGACCATCAATGGAAATCCACTTTGTGAAAATATCGCATGTATTCACATCTTTTTTTTATTCTAACATGTTTTGTTCAGCCATCTAATTTTCTGTGGTTCTTTTTATTTATTTAATTTAATTATGAAATTTGTATGCTACCATCTCCCTAATAAGGCAATTCTGGGCAGCTTATAAAATATAAAAAATAGAAAAACAATTGACATTTTAAAACTGTGCAAATTAAACTACATGTATAGTTTTCTATATATAATTGCTCAATATATGCAGTTTGTACACATTCTCACACAACTCTCAGAATTACCCATAAATTATGTTTATTTCATGAAGTTTTCTATTACACTCCATTACAAATTACAGATTGATTTCTGCTGCCATTTATTCCACTTAAATATTGTTTCATTATAAGATTAACATCTATGTTTTTTTTTCATTTTACATGTTCAAATATGATATACTTTGATTCCTAGTGTCTCATAAAAATTCTTGGATGTGGAGATAGTTTTTCCTATAAGTTTATAGGTCTCCCCAACTTCAGACCAACAACTTTAGACCCAAATTTATATTATATTAATGGATATCAGCCAAGAACTGCATTTCTGCCTGTATTTATGCTGAATTGCTGTTTATGCAGACCATATAGAAATAGTCATTATGGAATGACATTTATAGCAGCCCCCTTTTGATGGTTACACTATGAAGTCCTCATAGGATTAACAAGACCTCATGGATGTAAATTTGCCCATGGATTTCAATCTTGAAACTGAAAGAAACATGAATTGCTTTCTTCTTGGTCAAAAATCCAATTCATTTCAGGTTATGTTTTTGCAATATGAGTTCATCTCAATATAAGCCTCTAGGCCTGTAGATGTCCAGGCAATTATTCTGAAACTAACACCATTGCTGGCACAGCTGAATACCATATGGAAGGCATGTCTCTTACGAGTTGTTTAAACCACTCATGCCCCAATATGTGTCTAACAATGAGGAATGTACTCTCAGCAATGATTTTTCAATTTGAAAAATCCATTCTCATTTCAGAAATCATCTAGCTCAGAGTTCACACATTTGTCATTTGTTACAAGTCCAAAGTTGGTCTCTAGCTTGCACCTTTTCTAGCCCTGGAAGTGGAAAAGAAAAAGCTGGTAGAAAAATTACTAAATGAACATGATGCCATGAGAGGGCAGACAATATGTTCCTTTCTATCAGTTCAGAGAAAAAGTAACTTCTTTCTTCCAGAAGGATCATTATTCAGAGCAATGGCTCCACATAGTAAAGGAATAAAATCGTTTTGTGAAATATTGGGGGTGTCTTTTAAAGAGAGGGCAAATTCTTCATAAAATATCTTTGAAATATTCAGGTTGGACAGGTGAATCAAAAGGACCCAGTGTAATCTTCTATCTAGCCAACTTATGGATGTCATTGCATTCTTTACTTCGTTATTCCATTTCTGAGGATATACCACCCAGAGTCATTCTGAGAGTGAGATGGGTAGTATCTAAATTTGATAAATAAAACAATTTCTAGTTCAAGCAGACTAGCAACAGATACAAAGTCATCTTTCAATGGTTTTCCCACTTCTCCCCAGTTACATTTATCTGGCCCATCAAAGCAGGAAGGCACTTTGCAGGTCCCATCTATTAAGGAAGAACACCAGATGGGACCTAGAAGAGCCCTCTCTGTAGTGGAACATCACTCCCTCAGAAATAACGTTGGCCCCTCCTTGTTACTTTTCTAGAAGATAGGAATGAACAGCTTCCAGAACAAACAGCTTCTCTAAAAAACAACCCTACATATGTACCCAAAGAGCAAGATCGGTGGAAACATGTCACTTTTAGAAGAAAACAACAACCAAGAGCAAAATCCCTACTATCTACCATAGCCCATTCCAATGAAATCCACAGAAAGATAGGTAGGACCATCAGCCTTCTCTTCCTAAATTATTGTATCTGGTCAACATATTGAAAATACTCTGATAATTTATATGAGTTCCTGTATTTTCCTATTCTTTTTGTTTTTGCCTTAATTTCATTGATGGAACATAAGCTATCCTGGAGAGTGAGATAAGACATAAGGCAAAAACAAATGACACCAAAATACATCCCTTCATTGCTCCATGAACACCATGTGTCCCCTCCTTTAGCAATGGCTTTAGGTTATATATTCTTTGAATATATTCTGTGCTAAATGTGTGGATAATGATTGTTAAATCCTTTTTATGTTAAAACCTAAAACTCCTTTACCTTTAAAAATGAGAATCAATGAGAACTAATTAAGAATCCATGGATCTTGTCATGGCCTTGTCCTTGGTCATCTATGACATGTGTAGAGACTTCTATTTTGCCCATATTTTTTATAATTGGATTTACAAACAAATTAACCTACTCTGAAAAACAGAAAACTATTGGTTCAGCATTTATGAGATAGGATTCCCCCATAAACATTTTTGACTGACTTATCTATCCTTATGGAGTTTGTAAATTGAATTAAAATTGTCTTCTGCTGATCTGTCTGATTGGAAGTATCTGTTGGCCACTTGTACCTTGAAAAATGAAGTGAAGGATGTCTTGTCAAGGAATCCAAGGCAGATAATGAATCACCTGCCATAGCGCTAACATGCTTACAAGGTACTACAGCATTGGACTTCTCGGTTCACAGCAACAAATAAAAAGGGAACTGCAATCAAAAGCCACTCCAGGTTCTTTCTTTCCTTTTCTTGTGATAATTTTTTTTCATTTTATAAACATACAAGGTCTATATGATACCAGCCTCACATAGAACTATAAGTTATTTATAACTCATTTTTATAATGGGGATTCTTTTTTCTGGAATGTATTTTATAAATCAAAAGTGTGATTGCTATAATTCTTCTGAAGAAGTGGTTTAGTTTACCACAACAATAAAATATAAGTTCCGTCAGTCATGTAGAAAAGACAATACAATCTTTCCTTTGCTATATTGTCTACTGATCATATTATTTTCTTCTGAATCTATCCATTAACACTGTGTGTTTCTCTGTGTGTGGTGCATAAGCAATGGCAAACATGATTTATTCATATATGTGTGATTTATACTCCTTCCCAGTTGAATATAGGTTTGAGGACCTAATATGTCATATAGCTTTTAAAATGCAAAAAGAAATGCCTATTGAGATTTGGATTAAGGTAGATATTGCTATTGCCTACGCTGTTAAACACTATTGATATACTGAACGAGATGTTAATCTGGCATTTTATAAAGGAGCACTGAAAGCTAAATATTTTATTTGCACCACAAATGTTGAATATTTATTCCATCAGGAAAGTCCAACCTTTATTGAAAATGAATTTAGGGATCAGATAGATCAAGGCATAAATTTACCTTTGGAAACATCACACTTAAATAGAATGTCACTTGCTGACAATTATGGGACTCGTTATCCAGGTCCCATTAGGGAAAAAGAAGCTCCTTCACTGCTGATCCAAATTAGGTTTCTTGAATCTGAAGGACTAGATCAGGGGTGGGATTCAAATTTTTTAACAACCGGTTCTGTGGGTGTGGCTTAGTTGGTGGGCATGGCTTCATGTTCATGTGACTGGGTGGACATGGCTTGGTGGTCATGTTATTGGCTGGGTGTGGCCAATTCAATATCACTCACATGAAGGCACACATCTCCTCGCCTGGCCTCTCATGACTGTGGGGATGCTGCAACAGTCGTAAGTGTGAAAAATGGTCATAAGTCACTTTTTTCAGTGCCATTGTAACTTTGAATGGTCATTCCACACAACCAAAGTACCAGCAAAGGAGGGGGGGAAAACTCCAGAGAAGTTCCTGAGACAGGAAGTCTAGTTCTGCCAAGAATGTAATAAGGGTTAACAGAGAGGCAGGTTCTGTAAGCAACACCAGAATGTTTCCTTCCTGCCTTCCTTACAGGATTAGGCCAGTAATTTCTTCTGACAACTGGTTCTCCAAACTGCTTAGAATGTTAACAACCGGTTCTAGCGAATAGGTGCGAACTGGTAGAATCCCATCCCTGGACTAGATGAATGATTACAAGATAGTAACAGTGATGGAGATTTTTGAGAAGTGTCTGCCATTCTCAAATGTCTGTAGGGGATGACCAGGCTGAGCCCAAGGAGAAGTCAAACACATCATCAGTTTTGTGTCCCTTCAAACAGACAAGAGATCTAAGTCCAAACCACCTTGAATTCCATTGACTCTTATCTATTGCCAATTTTCTTTGACAATTAGTAGTTCAGATTCTTGTAGAGAACTTAAGCTTCATATTCATTTCAGCTGCCTAGACTCCTGATTTCCTGTGCTTGACCATGTCAATTAAATCATAACACGTCATTTGCAGCTATTTATTATATTTCCATAATTATATCTTTATCCAAATAACATAAATCAATGCAAATGATGCAATTATTTACATTTCAACATAAATTTAACTGCCTGATCCAGAATTCAGGCAACATGTTTTAAGCAAATGTCAAGACAAAAATAAGCCCTGTTGTATCTGAAGTCTGTTAAATGTGAGTCTCTTTCATTGAGATTTCAAAAGGGGCTTATAAACTCTTAAATTTCAACCAACACACATACATGATGGGCCTTATGCATTTAGGATACTCATCTATGGTTTGCAAGTATTTTCCTGGAAAGAGTGAAACAGAGCCTTTAAGGGCAAGGAAAACTAGGAAAGATTAGGACTACCATGAACTTTTGGAGAGTTGAGGAGCAAAGGATCTCAAAGATGCTTTTTCAAAAGGGAACTGGACTGTTGTTTTTTTTTTCCTCAGGGGAAAAAGCAATCCAGTTGCCTTTTGAAAAAGCACCTTTGAGACAACTATGACCTGGATGACTGAGAGTCTCCACAGATGAGGAGCAAACGATTTAATACTTTGGTAGGGTTGACAGCTATGGGTCCATAAGTACAAATATCATGTTTGGTGTGTTTTGTTTTCATTTTCATTTTGTGTTTGTTTTCATAAGAGGGATATATTTGCTGTATTGCCTATATTGCAGCAAGTCCATTTTCAGTCTTCATATTAAGAAGTGCTCCAAAGACTGCAAAATGAAATCTCATGGGGCTACAGGATGACCATTTCTGAAGTACTGATATAAAAGGAAAAAACAGCTAATGGATTGCTTAATTTGTCCCATTTTTCACTATGAGCTGAGTCAGCGATGCTACATTTCCTACATTCCCTTCTCATTGTCCATGTTTAATTAGAGTTCAGAACTGAAGCACCAACTCTCCAGAGCACATCAGGATCTCCAAAACAAACAAACAAAAAAATCCCTTCTGTTCATTTTAGCCCAAGTGGTTTGGCCCACAGACTGCTTTCTCTTTCACATTTTTTCTTGTTTTTTTGAAAACTTACTTCAGTAACATTCCGATCGTTTAAGAAATATGCAGTTTTTCTTGTTAACACAGGTTAGATTCACCCTAGCCATTATCTGTCAATGGGTCACCAGTGCTTAATCCCTAATTAGAGTGAAGAAGCAAAATTGGATATGTCCAATAATAGCTATCACGGGCTGCCAGAAACTACTGAGAAATTGGTGCAATTTCTTTCTTTTCCTGTTATCTGTCAGGTCAGAGACCATTATCAATGCCATTGGTTTCATTTCTACCAACTGTTTCTTTTTTTGGGGGGGGGTATTTCTAAATTCCATTCCAGATTTCTCAAATCAGCAAACTTCACAATTAGCAGTTGTGAAGAAATGAGCTGCTTGTGGTCTTCCTTTAGTCCCAGGTAATGGACTTTATTTATTTCAGCTTTTAATTCCATACTCAAATGAACATATTAATAAGCTCAAATGTTAAATATAATTTCCACTTAAAAGACAACAGCTATCCCTTAATGACTTCATAATATACCTAGAAGAAGAAATAAATCTATGCCTCCATAGATGACTCAGTATGATTTTGATCAGGGAAGGGGTGCAAACTATTTACATTTAATTCATTTTCTCATAGGAATTCATACAATTTTTCATAAGAATGAAAAGGACATGGAATTTAAAACAGTTCCATTCATCTTTTTTATTTTTCAGTTTTAGTCTGAGTCCTTATGAATTTAATCAAGAAAGGGATATTTAATTTATCACTTGTTTATTGTTATAGCTCTACTGCATTCTAATATTGTATAGAGGTTTGCTAATGCTGAAATAACTTTATTTAAAACTGAGGCTGATCCAAATAGGTGAAAATTCAATTTTTCTCATTCTCCTTTTATAAGAATTTACCAAAATCAATACTTTATTTTTAGCGATCTGGAAAAAATGTAAAACTGTACATAATTCGAATGTAGGCAAAAGTAACCAAGTGTTCTATCACTGATCTAGATCAATTTTTTCTCATGTTGTGTGGAAATATCATTTTCTAATTATACAAGAATGAAGTCAAAATGTGTAGTGTTAGTATTCTGTTGAAGATAGGTAGGTCTAGACTGGTCCTGAATGGGAAATATAGGAAGCAGATGGATGCTAATTTGTTCTATCATGCAAAGAAAAATGAAAAATTAGGTATCAGGTTTTTTTGCCAGACAATGACGTGACATGATCCCAATTAGGCCTTCAGATGAGCACATAAGGGTCTTCCAATTGAATAAAGGATTGCCTCTCCTTTTCTGACTTCTCTATTTTCAATCAAAGATCTGAATGAGAGCTCTACTCATATTTGTCATGATTATAATTATAGCTGCCTATGTGATCCAGAATCCTGTTTCATTCACATTTAAGATTATACAAAAAGCAATAATTTCAACTTGGGCTAATACATATAGAAATCCACTTCAGATTTTCCATATGAATATGTAAAACTTAGGAAAAGTACTGGCCTGCAGAACCAGCCTCTTTCCTATTGTGAAGCCTCTTACTTATTTACTTAGCAGCAGAAAGGCTAGATTCTCATAATCTAATAAACCAGATTTATTGAAAGGAAAGGGAATGGGGATTAGTTACAGAATCTTCAAAACTGGATATAGGTATTTTACCATATATCCATAATCTTATCCCATTTATCAGTTGTTAGGGTAAATCTTTGATGTTCTTGCTAACCACCTCTTAAAACTGAGGGAAACTTGCTATTCTCTTCACTATTGTGGGAACAATTTGCTAGTGTTTCAGCCTGGTAATAGTTTGCCAAGTATCATCATCCCCTTTCACAGTGTCAGAGAAGTCTATTACATTTGCAGTTTGTACCTTCCATGTGCTCAACTGAATTCTTGAACAATCTGTAAATGCATTAAGATGCGAAGCAAACACAGTCAATTAATGACAAAGCCACTATGTGATGACCTGTGGTGTGGCACAAAGGCAATAATGTCAAATAATAAGTAGGAGTCACTTTATTAGCTCCAACTTTGCCCCCAGTGTCCTGGTTACTTTCTGGTCTGGAGAAAAACTCTCCCAGGAACAGCCTGTGGCTGCAGAGATTCAAGTCCAAACATTGTCAACAAAAACTTTAACTATAAGTCCAATCAAGGCAAAATGAGGTGATTAATCCAGCAGGGGAAGAGAAGGAATTCCAGACATGAAGGAACGGCAGTAAATCAACCTGGTTGGGAGGATGCCAGGAATTCAGATAACCAAAGTCAACACAAGATGAACTCATATTTGTTCCCAGCAGATGCCACTCTCAGCTTGCACCTCTTTTAAACTCTCTTCTCAGCTGTGGCTAATGAAAGGGAATCAGGGCCCTTTCCTCCCCCATAAGCTTCGCAACCCACATTGTTCTCTTCTCCATTCCTCCCTGCGTGCCCTAGGATGAAGAGGAGGTGGGTTTGGGTCTTCCTCTGAACTCCCTCTCCCTTGTTCTATCTCTCCCCTGCTCTTTCCAGCCAGACTTTGCCCTTCCCCAGTTTCCTCCACAGCCAATGGAGCCACACTCCCATTCCCTGTCAGCTGTTTGTCTTCCTCCTTGAATTCAGACTCCAACAGGGGAATGATATACTATATGGTTATTCTGATTGAATAACAGACTGAGAATTGTTAATGTTAATGCCATTGATCCAAATTTTCTGTATGTTCTGCTGTTACATCAGAAATAACAAAAAACATTATTTCACAACAAAAGACTCAAAACAGCACCAAAAGATATAATTAAGCCAATCTCAAAGGTATTCTGAAAAATAAGACACCAAAACAGAAATCTGTACTAAGCTTGCATGAAATAGCTTAGATTCACTTCAGTGAAGAGCTTTGTATCATGGAGGCAACCCAAATCTCTTTGCCATATGGAAAAGGTGATGTGATGTGTGTGGTGCTGAATAATAGGTGTATTGTTTTTTTGTCTGGGTTTCTTTCTCTCCATATATCTTTTAATCCTAATTCATGGTCAAGACTGGATATGTTATGGACAAATGTGGAGATCGAATGTAACATAAAAGAAATTGAAATTGAAATTAACACATGGGTGGACCACAACCCCATTAAAATAATTTGGAAAGGAGTGAAAAAGAACAGAAGATGGATGTTGAATAAGGAGATCCTAAAAGAAAAAGAATGTGTCAAGATGATGGAAAAAGAATTGGACCTCTTCCTGAAAGAAAATAGAAAACAACAAACATCAATTCCAAACTTATGGGATACGACTAAAGCATATATTAGGGGCCTAGCAATCTCATATAATACACATAGATACAAAGAAAAAAAAGGAGAACAAGTTAAATTACTAGATACCCTTAAGGAATCAGAAAAAACCTTGGAAAAAACACCACATAATAAAAAAGAGAGGATAATGATTAGACATAAATTGAATATGTTAGAACAAGATGATTGGCTACAGGATATGAAAAAGATAAAACAGAACTATTTTGAACATGCGAATAAGCTGGGAAGGTGGCTAGCATATAGGCTTAAGAAAGAAAAAGAAAAAAGAACAATCCAACAATTGAAAGCTGCTGAAGGTACGCTACAATATCAATCTGAAAAGAAAAAGTACATCATTAAAACCTTTTTTGAGGACTTATATAGTAGGGAAGATGTACCAGAGGGAAATATTCAACACTATTTAGAAGGGAAAGGGCTACCTGTGATCCTGGAAGAGGATAGAGAAGAGATAAACAGGAAAATAACATTAAAAGAACTACAAGAAGCAATCCTGAAACAGAAAAACAATAAGACAGTGGGCCGGATGGTCTCCCAGGGGAATTGTACAAAATGCTCTAAGAAGAGTTAGAAATGCAATTATTAGAACTCTACAATGAGGAACTGATGACAGCGAAACTACCTAAGACATGGAGGGAGACATATATAACATTGATCCCCAAAGAAGATTCAGACCATCAATCAATCCAAAATTATAGACCCATATCCCTTTTAAATGTTGACTATAAAATATTTATGTCTATAATGGCGGAAAGATTGAAAAAAATTCTTAACCAGATCATACATAGTAACCAAAACAGATTTTTACCCAATAGGCAAATTAAAAATAATACTAGAATGGTATTGAATATATTAGAATACTATGAAGCAAACCCAGGGAAACAATTGGCAATGGTCTTCCTTGATGCGCAAAAAGCATTTGACAACATTAATTGGCAGTTCATAATACAACAATTAAAAAGTATGCAATTTGGCAGCAAATTTATAAATTTAATTTCAACAATCTATACAACACAGACAGACAGCGTAATAATGAATGGTGATAGAACCGAAACATTTAAGATTAACAAGGGAGTAAGGCAGGGATGTCCAATGTCACCCCTTCTCTTTATCCTTACCTTAGAAAATTTATTGGGAAATGTTAGAAAAAATGAAGAAATCAAATGGACTTCAATTAAAAGGGAACATTATAAGGTACAGGCATTTGCCGATGATATAGTATTTTTCCTGGAAGATCCAGAGGATACGGGAGTAAAATTAATAAAGGAAATAGAGGAATTCGGCAAGGTCACAGGCCTTAAGATAAATAAAACTAACACAAAATTATTGACTAAAAATTTAAAAGAAAAGCAGAAAAAGGAATTAGAAACAAAATTGGGAAAGCAAAATGTGAAAAAGGTAAAATATTTAGGCATCTGGTTAACAGCAAGATGCTCTTCAATCAAAAAAGATAACTGACAAATTAATAATACAAATTAAAAAAGAACTGGAAACATGGGGGAAATTACAACTATCACTACTGGGGGAAAATTGCAGCAATTAAAATGTCTACTTTACCTAAAATACTATATCTCTTTCAAACTGTACCAATAAGATTGGATAAAACCTTTTTTAAAGAATTAGATTGAATAATAAGTAAATTTGTTTGGGATGGGAAAAAAGCTAGGATAAAAATGAAACTATTACAGGACAAAAGAGAAAGGGGTGGTTTTGGACTCCCTGATTGGGAAATGTATTATCAAGCTGCGGCCATGGTATGGATCAAAGATTGGATTAATCTGGAAAATAGAAGAGTATTGTTAATAGAGGGCCACAACTTGCAGAGAGGGTGGCATAGTTTTCTATGGGATGAGAGATGTAAACAGCATGCATATTTTCAGAACCATATGATTAGAGATTCATTAATTCGGACATGGAATAAGATTAAAATAAATCATTACACCAAAATACCAAATTGGTTGTCAACTATGGAAGCACAAATCTACCCAAATGTAATGGACCTTGGAAAAAAGAGGACTTAAAAAAATTATTAGACACACAAGGAAGAAAAAAACAAGACAAGAACTACAGCAACAAAACATAAAGATAGATTGGTGGCCATACATGCAAATTCAGGCAAGATACAAAAAGGACAAAGAACAATTTGGTTTCTCCATGAAAAAACATCAGTTAGACAAAATTCTACAAGAAATGAAAAAAAATGATTTCAAGAATATACAACTATCTACTGGATTTTAAAATGGAAGTGGAGGTGGTCAAAGAGACAATGGTGGTATGGGCAAAAAATGTTGGCCATAATATAGATCTGGAAAATTGGGAGAGAATGTGGGGATCAAACTACAAATTAATTACATCTACAGCATACAGGGAAAATCAATATAAAATGTTTTACAGATGGCACCTTCCCCCTGCTAGACTGGCAAAAATGTTTAACTCAGACCCAAAATGTTGGAAGTGTGGAAAAGAAAAAGGCACCTATTTCCATACCTGGTGGACATGTCAAGAGGTGAAAAAAATTGGAATTTAATTAGACAATGGCTAGAAGAAATTATGAATCAGAAAATTGAACTTAATCCAGAAATGTTTTTATTAGGTATAATAACACAAACATGCAATAAAACAGATAGATATGTCATGTTACATATATTAACAGCTGCAAGGATCTCGTACGCACAACTCTGGAAGGAAAAAGGGTTCCAACGGAAGGCATGGTTATAAAAAAAATAGATTGTATAGAGATGGACAGGCTAACGATGAAAATAAAAGACAGAGAAGATTCAATTTATTACAGGGCCTGGGATGCCTGGTATGAGTGGTTTAGAAATAAAAAGAAAATAAAATGGCAATTAGGAAAAGAATGAGGGAATATGTAAATATGTAAATATATTATAGAGAAGATTGATGCGTAAGGATAAAAGATATTGATTTATAGCAAGAGTAAGATGTAATGGTAAAGGAATAAGTAAATATATATACTGAAGAATGCAAAGAGATACAAAAGATGTCTTGATGTTGATTACGATGTATAAAGTTTTTATTTTATGTTTTTAAAATTTCAAAACTTAATAAAATTTATAATAAAAAAAAAGGAAAAGGTAATGTGATTTGGTTTGACACAAAGAATTACGTTGCTTTCCTTGCCTCATTTGGAAGTTAGATGAAACTTATTTGAAGTGCTGCTCAAGGCAGCCAAATCAAAGCAATGGGACTGTTTTGCTTTGCTTTGTGGGCAAGAATCTGTGTTGTGTTGCAAGGCAGCTTTGAGGCTGTTTTTTACTTTCACTGAAGTGAAATGTACTTCTTGAGGATCTTCAGAAATTATGGGAAGGAAAACTGTCAAGTACAGGATTACCAACACTAAGATATATGTATGGATGTATGGATGGATGTATGTATGTATGTATGTATGTATATATATGTACATATGTATGTGGCCTGAGAGGTGTGCAACATGTCTTTGGGGGTGGTCTCTCATTCAACCTCTTGGGCATCGAGATTAGAGCTGAATATATATTCCAATGATCAGTCTAACATGTAGAAGCCAAATATTTGATATTTAAATAAATATATTATCTGAATCTGCAGAGAAAACTACAGAAATGATGTGAATTTTTAAACTAAAATGAAACAGATGTTTAACAATCTGGATATATCTTTCTTTAGAAATAAGTTTTAGAAAATAAGTTTTCTCTCTTTAGAGAGAAAAAAACTGGCTGTCTCAAACATAGCATGTTTAAATATTTCCAAGTGACTACACGTTACACTTTTGGTTGGTTTTTCACTTTAAACTTTGTGCATGCAATATCAGATGTGTATAAGGGGCAAATTATGTATTGTTAAAAAGAAGAGGTAAAATAAATATGAAGTACAACAAATTGATTTTTCCCTGTTCCTACAGCAAACTTTACATGCAATTAATTTGTTTAACTAATCCCAGAGGAAGGCCCAGGAATAATTTATCTACTAGATTAGCAAAATGAAAAGGGCAACTCAAGTGAATGCTTAAGTCACAGCTACAGCAAAATCACTGGCAAAAGGTGGGATGTTAAGAAAAAGTTGAAAAGTTCAGTGTGAAGTTCCAATGAACTCAGCATTCTCTGCAGTATGCATAGGAAAAGAATTATACAAGAGGTGAAGAAGAAAACCTATAACCTTGATAAAGAGACAATAAAACTGCATATGTATATATCTGTAGTCTGAAGTAATTAAAAATATGTAATATATCTAAGGAACAAGATTAACAATCATGGAATAAGTTGTAGAACAGAATTCCATACAATGTAGTAGTATGCCTGTTTTCATTTGACAGAGGCAACATAAACTCTATTTCTTTTGTTGCTGAATTTTCACAGAAAGATAAATTTTCATGAATTTTTCCTTGTAAAAAAATGCAATTTTTTTTCAGGGAATCAGCAACCTGATTCCCTGAAAAAAATTAGATGTAGATGGCGTACCAAGCTTGCTGCTTAGAATGGATTCTTTTTAAATGCCATGAACACAGGAAGCAAGCAAGTCTAAAGAGACAACAAATGGGATTTAACATACTCACATTAAAGAATTTATATTATCTACTTCCTGTAAAGCATTTAAGTATTACTGAATGCTTTAGAAGTTGTCCAAACTGAAGTAGGAATCCTCCAAGCCACACCAACTCTGAATTTGAACCCTTTGAAAGTTTTGTTAGTGATTAAGTAAATGACATAATAAACAGAAGAAAATGAATAAAGCTCTGCTTTAATTGTGAAACTACAGAAAAGGGAAGGATGTAATAAGTAAAAGATTATTGTAGAGCAGATTGATGAATACTTGCATGGAAAGGACAAAAACGTAATCCTGGAAATATGAAGTGGTATAATTTAGGTTGTTGGCTTTTGAGTGCCAGCTTTGTGCTAGGATCAAGTAGGCACTAGCCTAGGGAACCAAAGCACTGCCCCTCTTTCTGAATCATTCTAAAAATACAAATCTTCACAATGGTGGGAAGTGGTACCATCAGCCAATGTGGCCTATCCACATCATATACCCTTGAGCCAGTACCAACCCCTATAAATAGAAATAGATACTCACAGAATATGATAGTTGGATTTGCACTCCATTGAATGGCGATAATGGAAGCACCAGAGATGAGTTTGGGAGAAAGCTAATAAATGAAATCTGAGGGGAAAATATTTTATTAAGTGACAAAAATTGATTGGTGGAAACAAGACAAAAAGATTGGGCTATTTGGACTAAAGATTGAATGAGAATGGATGTAGGATTTGCTACAAGAGTGGTAAAGTTTGGAGAAGCCTATTAAATAGTAAACGTGTAAATTTGTTTTAGTTGGGTTTCCTTCTTTTTTATCTTAACTCTTGACTTTATTTTCCTTTTGTTTACCACTTATATTCTTTTCTGCACTTTGCATAATAATACTTACCCAGAAGGAAACAGTGAGATGGGTTTGTATGTTAAATATGTCCAAAATTAAGACAACGTGCCATTATTTCTCCCAAGATTGATTTTATTGTGGTTTCCTTTATCCCAATGTCATTTAGTCTTATATTCACTTCCTATTTGACCTTACCAGCAAGGGTGACCCTACCAACAAGAATGACCTTATCAGGACTTGACATTTCCCCCTGCCCCTCTCTCAGAGTAATAGAAGCTTTTGAGCCTCCCACCATGCCAAGATGGTCATCCCACAGGTGAACAATTCTTGAGTATATAGGAAATGATTGAGAAGGAACTTTGTTGGGGTGATCAAGGCCTTTAGCCAAAATTTAAACAGTCTTATATTTTGTACAGGCTGAACACGTGTCCATTTGCTGAAAGAACATGCTTTAAATGTGGGCTTTAAATGTGGGCACTTTCCCACAGAGATTTGGCACTGTTCATTCAGCACTGTGCTAACTGTGCTAACTCTGCTGCCCTCCTTGGTGGCTGAACCAATTTTCTTTCAGCAAATTGGCAGAAAATCTTGATTTGCAAAACTCCTGACTTGCATTTTGAGAGCCTTCATATGTGCAAGGGTTAGGGCTGATAGTTTTCCCACTAGGGGCACTCATGACAATGACAATTCCTGGCTCCATGGCTCCTCCCCACCCCACTTCCCTGAGCAGCAATGCTTCCAAAGTATCCCAGTAGCATGGCACTGCAGGCAGAGTATTTCTGAAGTCCTCCCCTTTCTTTATTTTCCCCCACCATGATCTAATGTGGTGGTGACTAAGGTCAACATTTTGATCTCTTAAAGTTCATTTGGCACAAGTCATTTCTGGCTGTTCTTATAATAAGTCAATGAGTATAATTATGGCTTGTTGCAAAATGTCTCTGAGAGCTTACAAATTGCTTGGGAGAGGGCAACACTGAGCACATAATAGCAATGGCAATAGCACTTAGACTTATATACTACTTTACAGTGCTTTACAGTCCTCTCTAAGCAGTTTACAGAGTCAGCATATTTCCCCCAACAATTTGGGTCCTCATTTTACTGACCTCAGAAGGTTAGGAGACTGAGGCAACCTTGAGCCTGGTGAGATTTGAACTGCCAAATTGCAGGTAGCCGGCAGTCAGGAGAAGTAGCATGCAGTACTACACTCTAACCACTGCATCACCATGGCTCATAAAAGTGTTCTAAGATGCTGACCAAAATAAATATTACCTATCTAATACTGGCAATTTTAAAAGTCACTAGGGACCTCTTTCTCCAATAAGCCTAGCACAAGAATTAGCAGTTTCTTTTGATAAACCTATCTTCACAAAAGTCAACATCTTGCAAGATTGCCAAACCCTTGAGAAATTTGCCAAATTAACTCTTAAAGGCTCAGCATTCTTCTTGTGAAACTGCCATTGTTATTTATTTATATGTGTTTTAATACTATAAATCAGCCTTTCCCAAACTTGGCCACTTTAACATGTGCCTCCCCCAAATTTCCCAGTCCTGTAAATGCCACTTTGCTCTCAAGTATAGCAAGTCTGAAACTTCTAAATCTGAAAAATACAGTCCAGGTCCATACAGCAATCAAACTGCTTTGGCAAATATATTTTAGTTACCTCTTTGCAGCCCTGGTGACTCAGGAACTAGCAAAAGACACATTATTAATTATACAAACAGCTGTGCCAAAGATACTTTGCTTGGTTTGCTGCACCGAAGAACAACAAAAGTATTGATTGTGCCAGACATTTGTCCCGCCCTTAAGGGACTGGTAATTTTAACAAGCCACACAAAGCCTGCATTGGCTTTGTCACGGTTTCTTGCTTTGTTTGTAAGCAGAGCTAAAACAGATTAGTGGGAAAATACATTCACTGAGGAAAGAGAAGCCATGGAAAATAAAACTGTGTCTCCAAATCCCTATTAAAGCTCCATGGGCTTTGATCCAATGTTTGCTCGGCTGGAACTTCCTCGCTTGGTGCTGATTCTTCTAATTGATGCCAAAAATCCCTTAGACATTGCAAATATTTGGGGGCACCACACAGATTTTCACTCTTAAGGAGCACAAGAAACCAGGAAAGAAATTTAGCAACAAATGTAAGGCCTTAATAGAGTGATATCCACCAGTTACAGGTTTACATTTTTTCTGTTTGTCTCTTCCTCTAACCCCTTTCTCAGCATAGTATATTTCTGGAATCAGTATTGCTTGTTTTATTATTTATTTGTTTTATTGTTTGCTCCTAAGACTTTCAGAAATGTATAGTAAGAAAACATTAAATATACAACATCCACATCTGAAAATTAATATTACATAAAACAGTGGTGGGATTCAATTATTTTTACTACCGGTTCTGTGGGTGTGGTTTGGTGGGCGTGGCATGGGAAGGATACTGTAAAATCTCTAGTCAGAGGTGGTATTTGTCAGTTCTCCGAACTACTCAAAATTTCTGCTACCAGTTCTCCAGAACTGGTCAGAACCTGCTGAATACCATCTCTGATGTAAGAGTGCAATCATGAAACCAACTTGAGGGCCTGGCCTATTGGTCTGCTAAATATTTGGCCTATTGGCTTGCTAACAGACCCTTAAAATATTTCATAAAGCCATCCATTTACTTTAGAGTGAAGTAATCATTTCACTTGCATTTCTGCTTGAGATGGCCATTGTTAGAATCATCTGTTAGCTTACACTTGCTTTAGTGTTTGTCAGAAAGAGGCTGACCACAAAAATTTCATGGATGAGAAATGTCAATCTAGTTGGTAGGATGTGATTTTGTAATTGTATTGAAGAATTTTGCAAATGGTTCCATTACTGGAACAAGGGAACGTAACATGACATTAAGCTTAGCTGAGTTTAATACAGTTAACAACATCCAGGCAAAGATCAGAAGGTAAGACAAAGTTTATAATTAGCATGTTTAAAAAACAACCAGAAGAGGAAAGTTTAGCTTATTAAGTGCTTATTATGGGATATTAGCCTAAACCAGGGCTGTCAAACTAACATTGTCACGGCAGCGTCACATGATGTTACGTGAGTTCGTTGGTCTGTCACATTGGGTAACACATATAGCACATAAGTTTGGGCCAACAACCTTACACATATAAATAGTTTTTTAAGTTACTATCATAAATCAGATACAAAAAGGTGAATGGTTTAATTTAAAATGAAGCATAACCATAGCCTGGTTTACAGACTATACTAAATCTTGGTTTGTTTAATCATGGTTTAATAAGCAAGCTACAATGGGCTGGGTTTGCACTAACCAAAAAGTCAAATCTTATTGTAAAAAGAGGATATGTAAGAATTAGAAAAAGAGCTAGCTATGGAGATAAGTTGATTGAACAAGCTGGAAGATTAATCAAGATTCTGGATCCTATTAACATCTGTGTAGTGGGTACAGGAAAAAGAGCAACCATCCAGGTACAGTAAGATCAAATAAACAAATTCTCAGTATAGGCAGAAATGTAATTTGAGTAAGCCTTCTTCGTTCTCATGAAGATAAAGGAAGGGAGGGTTCAAACTTGCAAGATTGAAGTCAGCTCTTCAAGAAGAATGCCAGTGTTATGCATGCTAATGCTACCTTTATTATAAGATTGTAGTAACATAGTCAGAATATCATGACAATGCACCATATTGCATTTTCCAAACTGGATAATTGAAAAGCCAGATTCCTAGACAGGTAGATCTTAAAAGAGAAAAGTTGACGGGGTAAAACATTTCTTCTTCCTAGAATTTGGACCATTATTCTATACCGTTTTTCAAAAGTTTATTTATAAACAGGAAAGGTTGAAAAGGTAAAATAAGATGATAGAGTAATTTTTATAAAGTAAACATATAACCAAATCTCCTTCCTAGGCATGCTGTCAAAATATTGTTTTGATTTTTTTCCTGAAGTCATTCTTTGTCTTCCTGTTAGAAGGGTGTGTCAGAAGATACCTGCAGTTCCTGAGTGCTGCTAATGAGAAACCCTGAAGTTCTTATGCTAATGGAAAGACAGCAAGCATCAAAACCATTGCTGAGTTTTTCTACTTTTCCTGCCTCTGCTGGACAGAATCAAATAGCAGTGCAGATTTTGTAAACAGCTCTTTTCTTAGAGTTCTGCTATTGTTTCAATGTACTGTGTACGACTAACATTTTAGTTTCCCATAAAACAGGTTTTTTTCCCCTTTGCTTCTTCAATTACTTTTGGAGTGATGCAATATGGAAGTTGAGGGATGTGGAGAACAGAGGTGAAATAGGTCATGCTTTCAGCATATCCTGATTCTTTCCTCACTATAGTTACATGTTGAAATTTTCATTCTGAGAATGAGCTACTGAAAATGTTATAAATGCTAAAACAGCCAGAATCAGCACAGGCAAAAGTAAAATCCTGCTGCAGGGAGAGAGAAAAAAAAGCATTTGGCCCAAATTAAAACAGGCTCAGTGACAACTTAGATTTGTCTTGCTTTAGACTTGTGATAGGCCTTTGTACTGCCTCAGTGATTTCACAGCCAACTGAAGAGTTCTCAGTAGAGTTCTCAGTAAGCAGAATAAATTCTATATCTACTTCCAATAAATAGAAATCACTCTTTAGAATAAGAGGTTTTAACTGAGCAGTCTCTCTGTGTGTGTTTGTGTGTGTGTGTGTGTTTTACACACTTGCACATGCATGCACACACACATGCACATACACAGAGATACACCCAGCATTGTGTCTTTTTGCCAACTTCCTTCGTTTTTCATGGGGTGCTCAACTTTTGCTGCTGGGGATGCTACACCTTTCACTGCTGTTCTGGGGGCTCTCCTCCAAAATAGTGAGTGGGGCCAGATAAAATTCAATTGATATTCATTACAATTAAATATAGTTAATATGATTGTCTCCATTTATGCTTTTAATTTTTTTTTTCAAAATTATGTATGTAACACTCAAAATCATTGTTTGGTGGCAATGTTTGTAAATGTATAAATCTTGAAAAGATCAAACCAATATGGACTTATGTAAAGCCCTGATATCTCAATTTTCTGCCTACCCATTATCCTTAATGCATAGCACGCTGCTTCAGTCTCTTATTTAATTAGAGCAATGAGATTACAATACACACAGGAAGGAAAACATTATTCCCTTTTTTATTTACTCATCAGCCACCAAAAGGGTTTTGGGTTAAGTTTTCATGAAGAGACAGACACGGAGTGCTTCAAGCTCTTTGTTTATTAGTGACTACAGCTCAGAACGAACCCACTTTGGCTGGGCTACTTATAGCTAGCAGCCGCAGTTGCCAGCCAATCAGAGTGCAGGGTTTTCCCGCACTTTTTAAACCAATCATTTCTGACATTTTACAAGAACAGTTCAAACTAAACCAATGACTTTAAACCTGCATACATAACACTCCTCCCCACTAGGTTCAGTCCATACTCAAACCCCAGCCTATCTAATGTATTCTTTCAAATAGGTGGGGCTCTTACGTGTACATTGAGACCTACGTGGTTCAGATGTTTTAAGGTTCTCACCTTGTGAGGGAGGAAATGTGTCTGCTGACATTTCCTTACTTGTAGTAATGGACTTGTAGTAATGGTAGAACCTGTTTGGTTACTACAACCTGGTCTCTCCTCCCAATCCATCTCCAACCCAATGTCAGCACCTAAATCAGGTAATGATGTGCAATCTTCCATTTGTGAAAATGGTTGTTGGTATTGTGACAGGTTTTGGGATGGTTCCTGTCGTGTTAGCTCGTTACACATGGGGTTGATTCTTGCTTGTTCATTACACTCATGATCCTCCCCTTCCCCACTAGAAGAGGCAGTAGGTATGGGAACTAGAGAGGAACAATTGCGATGTTCCTGAGGTAATCTGGATCTAAGCTGATCAATGTGCCTGCTCCAGAGGACACCATCCTCCATTTGTACCCTGTAAGACCTGGGGCCTGTGATTTGGGTTATCTCAGCAGAAATCCATAATGGTTCTCCCATAAGGTTCTTAGCATAAACAGAATCACCCACAGTGAACGCAAAATTTGCTAGTGGAATCTAGTGTGGTGCGTAAGTGGGATGAAGGCGGTCAAGGGGAGACCTGAGTTTCCTACCCATCAACAACTCTGCTGGGGATAAGTTAGTTGATGGGTTAGGAGTGATATTGCTGACACTGAGAAGTTTTTCAACTTCTCAGTGATGTCCCCAGGACCCAATTGCTGAAGTTTTTCCTTGGTAAACATACCATATCGTTCAGCCCAGCCGTTAGCGAAGGGTGCCCAGGGCTGTCAGGGCATGTCTGATACCCTGTTGTGCTAGATATGATTCAAAAGGTTGGATGTAAATTGAGGACCATTGTCAGAAACAAGTACATCAGGTAACCCGTGAGTTACAAAAAGCTTTTAAGCTGTTTGATGACAGCTTCAGTTGTGGTGGATGCCATAGGGATAACCTCTAGCCATTTGGAATATGCATCTACTATAATAAGGAAAGTGTGCCCTCTGGTAGGCCAGCAAAATCAATGTGAATCCTGGACCATGGGCCCCTAGGACATTCCCATTCCTGTGTGGGTGAGAGGTGGGGCAGGCCTGACTACCTGACAGTTGGGACAAGATGCAACCCAGTTTTCAACCATTTTGTCAATACCTGGCCACCATACATAACTCCTGGCCAATCCCTTCATTCTGACAATACCTGGATGACCCTCATGTAACATTTCCAAAACCTTTTTTGCAGTTTTGCAGGAATAACCACCCTGTTACCCCACAAAATACATCCTCTTAATACAGATAATTCAGTTTGCCTGGATTTAAAGGTTGGGCAAGTTGAGGTAGATCTTGAAGAGGCCAACCTTTCTTAATCCAGCCTATAACAGGAGCCAATAAAGTGTCTTTGGCAGTCTCTCTGGCAATTTCAGCAGCATGTACTGGAAGCTTGGCAACAGTTTCTAGGAAAAAGGTGTAAGTCTCAGAAGCAAAGTCCTCAGTGTGAGAAGGAAGTGGGCAGCGACTCAAAGCATTTGCATGCCCAATGTCTTTGCCAGGCCTGTGGATGAGTTTCTATGAATAAGCTGCAAGAAATTCAGTCCACTTCAGCATTCTTGGTGACAGGATAGTGGGCGTAGGTTTGTCTCCTGCCACAATGCCTAACAGAGGTTTGTGATCTGTGACAATGGTAAATGTTCTCCCATATAAATACTCATGGAATTTCTTGACAGCTGCAACAATTGCCAAGGCTTCCTTGTCCAGTTGGCTGTAGTTCCTCTCTGCTTTAGTCAAGGTGCGAGAGTAAAATGCAATAGGAGCTTCCCTCCCGCTGGGAAGCCTGTGGCTCAAAACCTCCCCCACTCCAAAAGGGGATGCATCACAAGTCAGTACAACACGCAAATTCTCAGAGAACTGTATCAGTACAGCATCAGACGTGATTAATCTTTTAATATTGTTAATTGCAGATTGTTTTTCCCCCAGACCCACAGACTTTTTGTCTAATAATCTGTGCAGTGGTTCTGCAATGGTTGCCTTCTGAGGTAGGAACATGTGATAAAGTTAATGTCCAAGGAAGGCTTGTAAATCTGTTTTACATTTTGGTCTAGGCTTCTTTGATTGCCTGAACCTTGGCATCTGTGGGTGGATACCATGCTTGTCAATCATATAGCCCAAGAACTCAACCTTGTCAGTTCTAAGAGTGTATTTTTCTTCCTTGACTTTTAACCCCGCTTTTTGAATCTGGTAAGGACTTCTCTGAGTCTCTCTTGTAACTGAGTGTCATTTTCAGCAGAGATTAACACATCATCAAAGTAAGGTACTACCCCTGGCAGTCCTTGGAGCATCCTTTCCATAAGGCTTTGAAGATGCCTGGTGCCACGCTTACTCCAAACTGTAACCTTTACATTTGAAAGCACCTCTATGAGTCACAATGGTTTGGGCCTCTGCAGTGGCATCATCAACTGTTAATTGTTGATATGCCTGGGCCAGATCCAATTTGGCAAAGACTGTACCCCTGCCAAGTGAATGTAGTAAATGATGCACCACTGGAACTGGATATGAGGTCTGTTGAAGCGCATGGTTCAATGTCCCCTTATAGTCTCCACAGATTCTCACAGACCCATCAGTCTTGACTGGGGTGACTATTGGTGTCTCCCACCTGGAGTGGTCAGTGGGCTCTAAAACTCCTTGAGCTATTAGTTTATCTAATTGTGCATCAATTTTTTCCTTTAAGGCAAATGGGACCCTTCTGGGCTTTAATTGAATTGGTGCCACCTTGGGATCTAGATTGAAAGTGATAGGGGTCCCCATATACTTGACCAATCCGTCGCTGAAGACCTCTGTAAACTCAGACTTCAAGGCCTCCTCCCATTCAGTGTTGTTCACGTGATTGATGCCAGTCACCTCGATGCCTAGTGGATTGAACTACTCAAGTCCCAGCAAGCTTGGGCGATCCTTGTCCACGATGGTCAGGGGCAAGCGTTTGGTGTGGCCTTTGAACTTCACGTTGAATTCTCTTGTTCCAACTACTGGAATCTTGTTCCCTTGGTAGTCTTTAAGAGTCAGTGCTTGCTTCTTGAAATGCTTCTTCTGAATGTTTGGGAGTAGTTGTGAATAGTGTCCCATGACACCATAGATAAATATGAGCCTGAGTCTTCCATTTGGCAAGTTCCTTCAATTAGTACCTTGACATGCAGTTATTGATAGAAGAAGACTGACCAATAGTTACTGTCTGATGAGTTTCATTCTTCCCCTTTGCTTCTGTGCTGGGCCCATTTTCTCACTGAGGTTGTTGGGCTTGAATTCTTTGTCAGGAAACTTCCTTCTGTTGGGTGGAGTTCTGGATGATTTGCAGACTCTTGCTAGATGTCCTCTTTTTTCACAACAGAGGCAGATGGTATCTAGGAACTTGCATTCAGTGCGGGGGTGGCTTCCCCCACAACCTCTGCAGTAGAAATCTTGCCTCTTTCTTCCCAGGTCTTTCTTTCTCCACTCCATTCTGAGTCTATAAATTCCTTCCTCCACCTCACTACAGTCTGACTCAGAATCTATTTGCTCACAATGAGTTGTTGTGGATTTTCCATATCAGGATGGCTTGTGGCCTTGTTGATTTTCTTCATGGCCGCTGCTGAGGACTTGGTAGCTTCTGCTGAAGAGGCCTCTTCTATTGCTTCCTTCAGCATGATCCTAGGTTTTAGTAATAACTTGCTCTGAAGCACCTTGTCTTTAAGGCCCAGAACAAATCGGTCGCGCATGGCCTCTTCTAAATTGTTAAATTCGCATGCACCCCCAATGTCTCTTAAACTTGCCACGAAGTCGTTTACGTTTTCGCTTTCCCCTTGATCCTGATGGTAAAACTCATGTCTCTTAATGAGGCACGATACTTGTGGCGCGTAATGGGCTCTTAACAACTTTTCTAAGTCAGGCCATTCCATTACCTTCACATCTGCAGCTCCCGCCAATGCCTTCGCCATCTTGAAAACTGCCGGACCACAGTGCGTGAGAAAGACCGCCCTCTTCCGCTTCTCGGAAATGTCGGCAAGATCATTTCCTTCCAGATACATTTGGAAACGATCTGCATACGTCTCCCAGTCTTCTGCCATCGGATCGAATGGGGCTGGGGGGGGGGTGTTCAGTGCAGCCATCTTGCTCTCCTTCTGTTCCGCGTTGCCTTCTTCTTCAGGGAGATCCCATCCTTGTTGCCAGTGTTAAGTTTGCATGAAGAGACAGACGTGGAGTGCTTCAAGCTCTTTGTTTATTAGTGACTACAGCTCAGAACAAACCCACTTTGGCTGGGCTGCGGCTGCTACTTATAGCCAGCAGCCGCAGTTGCCAGCCAATCAGAGTGCAGGGTTTTCCCGCACTTTTTAAACCAATCATTTCTTACATTTTACAAGAACAGTTCAAACTAAACCAATGACTTTAAACCTGCATACATAACAGTTTTGGGGAGAAATATATGGCTAGTGTATTTATTTTAATAAAATAAGGATGGTGATTATTATTATTAATTAATGGAACTTCTGAGGACATTTTTATAACACCCATAGCCCATTGCTAAATTGAAAGAACTTGTGAGACTGTGGGAGCAGTCCTTGTATATTGTGCATATTGTAAACCTGTTGCTTTTTTATTAAACAACTGTTTTAATGTATTGCTAGAAACAGAATGTTCATTGTACATTCTTTGTCGACATATGCTTCCAGATCTGGAGGAGGTCAAAAATCTGGAACTCTCCAGATGGATACCCCCAGTATTTTTTCTTACTACCCAACCAAGCAGCTTTCAATAGCCTAGTGAAATTTAGATTCAGTTCAATAAATTATGTAAATCTGCAGATCCATCATTTTAAATGGTTTTAGTGAGTGCTAGTTTCCAGATATTGAAGACATTGGACACCAACCCACCTCCAGGTGGAATGATATCACCAAAATATCATGTTAATATGCTTTGTGAGTTTTATATTCTGGCTAAATGCCAGAAAATATTCAGGCTCACCTAGGCTTTGCCTAAGATTTCAGCCTAGCTGGTTTATATCTCTAACTCAAATCCCAAGACTGGTTCAGGGTTTTGCAAAGCCAGCTGCACACTGAGCACCTTATACTTCCTGAAGTCTTTAATGCATTCTTTGTTTTTGCTTGGGTGCCTTGCTACTGAGTCAGATTTGTGTTGCCCAAAGTTTCAGAAAGTAAGTGAATTAACTATCGTTCTTCACATGTTATTTTGGACATAGAGTGAATACAGAATCAAAACAAAGTACATAAATTGAAATTATGGTTTGCAATGGAAACAGAGGAAAGAAACACCAGAAAAAACCTCATCTGAAGTAATTCTAATCTGCATTTTGGAAGCAAGGTGTTATGTGTATCTTGCAATGCTGTTGAAATGCTCTATTCTACCTGGTGATCTGCATGGAATTATTTTATTAATTATTATTATTAGTTATTATATTATTCATGATACAATTTTTAACCTGACCCAATCCATATATATATATAACACATAAACATAAAACATAAACATAAAACAGCAAAATGAATAAGTCAAGGGAAGACTATTAAAATTAATGTGAGAAAACAAATGCACACTCATGGTGAATACTACGAAACAACCAACAAATTTGTTTTTGTTACCTTACAGAATAATAAGAGGGAGGGGGCTGCATGAACTTCCAGGTGTAACAAATATCACAATATTGGGACCATAACAAAAAAGACCTACCTCCTTGTGTGGGCCCTACAACTTCTTGTGGTGGGAGAGCTTGAAGCAGGTCCATTCAAAATGTTCTTATTGGATGAGCAGATTCAGTTCAGGGGTCCTTGGTGCTCTCTGAGCTTGGTTGTTTTCTTGCAGACATTTCATTACCCAAACTATGTAACATCATCAGGGCATTTCAACCGTAAGCTTCAAATATTCTCCTTCGTTGGATTCAGTTTGGGAAATAAAAGACTTTATGCCTGACATGTCTTTTATTCATCTTCTGTTTTTAACCTTCTAGAAAATTGTTTCTCAGCTTTCAACTCCCAGAATTTGCCAGACAATTACTAAAACAATGGACTTTCAGTGTCCCCATTTACTACTATACTTCCAGACTGGTTCTCTTGAGCCACCTCTGTGTTCACTAATGAAGTGTACAATAGCGTGTCTTCTTCAAACTTAAAGGACTACCATATATTATGCACTATGTATAATATATAATGGCAAAATTTCCTTAAGAATCAATGGAACTAGAATCTAGAGGCTAGAACAGGGGTGGGCAAACTTTTTGACTCAAGGGCCACAATGGGTTCTTAAACTGGACCGGAGGGCTGGAACAAAAGCATGGATGGAGTGTTTGTGTGAACTAATATAAATTCAAAGTTAGATTACTTCACGTAGCCTTCTGGGAGAGCAAGAGAACCCTCCGCTCTTTCGGTTCCGTGGGCCGGATAGAACAGCCGAACGGGCCGAATCTGGCCCCCGGGCCATAGTTTGCCCACGGCTGGGTTAGAATCATGCCCTTTTTTTATTTCAACTTCCTAAAATATTTTTCCAACTGCTCTAACAGCTTGTAGTTTAAGCACAGTCATTATATTCTCTAACAAACCCATTTTTTTTCAAAGTCCTACAAAACATATGCATAGAAACTAATACTCAAATATATGGATTTCTTTTGCAATATAAGTCCCATTCATTTATGAGAATAAATACATGGAGAAATCTTCTTAATTGCACCTTGTGTTATTCTTACATTTATCACACCTGAGGAATTATCTGCATTACTCAGTTCAAAGCATTCAGCAATTACAACAAAATTGGAAGGAATGAAAGCAGGTGTCTAAGTAAAGGTTTACACTAACATCAGGAGTTTGTGAGGAAAACAGACTGTTCCCTATCTTCCCCATGGTATGGTTTTTCTGTTACCTTCTAGCCAGGGTAGACTGTGTCTCATATTGTAGCAAGGCTAAAGAGGACATGCCACGGTCTGCGAACAAAGAAAAGAAAGGCATGAGGTAAATGGTTCAGCATTCCTCATCTATGCATTGTTCCAGCATTTGAGCAAAAACTTTCATCACATCAAGTTTAACTCCTAGCTTGATTAGTAGTTCATTACTATTTGGAAGAACTGTATTAATAGGATACTGTATTCATTTTTCTTACATAGCCCAAGGCAGAATACTTGACAGCTTTAGAAAATAGTGAGAGGTATACCATCTGAAATCAAAGATTGTTGGTCACTGTCAACAGTAGTTGGATAAATTAATCAGTGATCACTAATTAATTGACTGATCACTCAGTCATTAGGTAGCTTGCTAAGATTCCATGCTGCCAGCATGACCGCTGTGTATATTGGTAAAATTACAATATTTGATTGTAATTCTAATAATCTGTCATTATACTTAAAGTGTCATCACTATCAGTAGACCAGATTGAAAAACAAACATTGTGCCAATCTAAGCTACATCTAATGCAACAATTGCACAAGTAGTCCTTGACTTATGACCACAAACGGGAACAGAATTTCAGTTGCCAAGTAAACAATTCTTCATGTGACTGGACCTGATTTTACAACTATTTTTAACAGTTGTTGAATGAATTATATGACATTAAGTCAATCAGAGGGACTTTGTGTATCAGAAAACCTGTTGGGAAGATTGCAAATTGCAATCACATGACCATAAGACACAGCAAACATCATAAATATGAGCTGGTTGACAAGTACCCAAATTGTGATGTGACCAGGGGAAAGGTGCCATCATTGTAAGTTTGAAAATCAGTCACAAATCATTTTTTCTGAGGCCATCATAAATTTGAATCATTGTTAAATGGACAGCCATAAGTTGAGGACTAGAGTCACCAGACCACCTGTAATCACAAAATCTTGCAAACCTGGATGTATTTCCCTTCCTTCCTCTGTTATCTTCATGAGAATTAGGGAGGGGCCTGGCTGAGGCATTTTCTTGGCCTGAGCCCAAGTTGCATTTATCTGATTGTTGCCTTGGTAACGAATCTTCCCTCTGTGCTTCAAAGCCAAACTCATTATCCACTACATGATCTAACAGGGACAAAAAGAGAGCCAGTATGATATAGTGATAAAAGTCTTGAATTAGAAGTAGGAAGACACAGGTTCTAGTCTACCTTTAGCCATGAAAGCTCACTGAAAGCCTTTGGGCCAATCATTCTTTTTAAGCCCAAGCCAGTTCTTGGGACTTATTGATATAAGAAAGAAAAGGAAGAAGGAGCATTGTATATATTGCCTTGAACCCCTGAACAAAAGGTAACACATAAATAAATAAAAAGGCTATGTTATTCTCGAAGCAGGCTATCTAAGTGATATTAAAGCTTACCTAGAAAATACAGACTAATATTTTTCTAAACTGAAAATTCATGAAATCTACTGAAAAAAGTACTACTGTTCCTTTTGGCCAAAAATGTCTTTGTAAGCTGTTAAATCTTCACAGCTTGCCATGTCTACCATGCAGAGTTTTATTAATTTCCCAGGAAACAATGAGTGTTTAGGCTAACAATCATATGGAAAGGATGTTTAAAACTTTATCTTTTAATAGTGTTTGTTTACCTAGTACAACATTCTTATCCAGGTCAAGTAAACATCAAATAGATGCATTCACACAGCAGGCTAAATTTGATAAGTATTAACTAGAGCAAATATGAAATGCTAAAACTATATGGATCTCAGGCACCTTCTGACCACAACTCAGCAGTACATCAAACCTGAGTTTCCATTTAATTTGTGAGCAATTACATTTTCAGAGTTTAATTCAGAGGTGGGATGCTACCGGTTCTGCCCAGCTCTATAGAACCAGTAGCTCTGACGAGCAGCAGACACCGAACCAGTTCTATGTCTGCTGCTGTTTGGTCCACCCGCCCACCCAGGCTTTTACCTGTCCTTTATTTCCTGCTTTTTCAACCTCAGATATGTTAAATATGTTTGAACTTTGATTAATCAATTCTGTGACTGACTAATAGTTCTGGATTGTAAAACCTTGTCTATGCCTAATGTTATTCAAATGAATACTGTGCCCAAGTGTCAGCAATTTGTTCCTTCGTTTCTGTGTATACTGTTTTGATAAATCCTGCTTTTGATAACTGCCTAACATGCTTATATTTTATATCTATATGCCGTGACCTCTGTCTAATGGCTTCAGCTTTAGATATCTCAATGGCTGCATTATTATCCTTGTGGATTATTATTGGATATTCAAGCTTCCTCCATAAGCTTTTTAAAAGTTCATCAAACCATACAAGGTTATTAGAAACCTTAGATAAGCAGGTGTATTCAGCTTCAGCTGTTGAAGTGGCTATTAGTTTTTGTTTACCTGAATACCAATGCACGGGACAGTTATTCAAGTATACTATATATCCAGAAGTACTCTTCCTTGATCTGGTATCACCCGCCCAGTCAGCATCAGAATAGTTCAGGGATTTCAGAAACGTAAGTTTCAAGCAGGAGCGAGAGATTTGCTGTGCCCTTAAGGTATCTGAGGACCCTTTTGATCCCATTCCAATGTATGTGGGTGGGGTTCTCAGAATGCCTTGACAAGATATTTACAGATAGACTAATGTCAGGCCTTGTCCAACCTGCTATATACAAAAGTGAGCCCAATACGGATTTGTACAGAATCTTGTATTCAAAATCCTCACTTTCACTGTACATATTCCTGGTAAAGTCTGTTTGCATGGGAGTGTCACAAGGCTTGGCCTCTGCCATATTGCACCTGTCAATCAAATCTATGATTTTATCCCACTGAGAAAGCTCAAATCCTTTCTCAGTTCTTGTAAACTGAACCCCCAGAAATTTGTCAATCTGGCCTAGAGGCTTCAGTGCAAACTTTTGACTTACCTGATCAGAGAAGGACTTACTCCTCTCCTCTGATTTGCTGATGTATAGAATGTCATCAACATACACCAGAACAGTCTCTTTGACATCATTTTCTTGCCTGATGAAAACACATTCATCAGCTGGTGAGGCGGTGAAACCTATTTGCCTTAGACACTCAGTAAGGCATTCATACCACCTTCTGCCAGACTGCTTCAGACCATAGAGACTTTTGTTAAGAAGCCAGATTTCATCTTCTCTATGATCTATGCCCGGAGGTGCCCTTACATAAATTTCTTTGTCCAATTTGGTGTGCAAATATGCCATTTGCACATCAAACTGTAGAACACTCTCCCCATGTATGGCTGCTATAGTGAGAGCCGTCTTTATGCTCTCAGGGCGTACTGTGGGTGAGAAGGTGTCACCAAAATCATCAGGGTATCTCTGCAAGAATCCCTGTGCCACCAGTCTCGCCTTATATAAGAAGTTCCCATCATCTAGTGGCTTCTTCTTATAAACCCACCTTGTGCCAATCACTCTCTTGTCTTTTGGCAATTTAGCTGGTGTGAACACCTCTAACTTCCTGAGGCTGTTCATCTCCAAATCCATAGCAGTATACTAATTACCCTGCTCTTTTGGAGGCAGCTTTAATACATCCTCATATCTTTGAGGAGTGGTCGATTCCAAATTGACACTAGTGATGAAGTCATTATACCTTTCTGGTTTTTTATTCCTAGTAGTCCGAATTGGTCTACTAACTGGCTCCTCTTCAAAATTTGGATTGTCCAAATTATTGTCTTCATCACTATCAATTTTACTAGTTTTCAATTCTGAGTGCCCCTTCTTCCAGATCACTCCCATTTGCTTCTTGAGGATCCCCTTAAGGGGTGTGGAGATTGCCCTCTCTCCATTATCCTCTGAGCCAGATGTGTCACCATCACTAGATGGGGTTTCTGACACATTTTTATCTTTGCTGGCCGAATCATGGGCTTGTTTGGGAGTCAGAATCTCGTTTGCATGGATTCTGCTCCAGTTAGTACTTTCATAGAAAGTGGCTGACCTTGATATGACAATCCTCTTGTCATTATCAATGAATTTGTAGGCTTTGGAGCCTGGCTCATGCCCTACAAATCTCAATTTGATCAACCTCCTCTCCCCCTTCTTTCTCAACATGTACATCGGCCATCATTCCAAATACATGTAGATGTCTTAAATTAGGTTTGCACCCATAGACCACCTCATATGGGGTTTTTTGTACAACACTTGACCATACCCTGTTGAGAGTGTAGTTTGTGTACAATATGGCCTCCGCCCAATAAGCAAATTTTAAGCCAGCATCCTCAAGGGCGCATCTCATCATTGTTTGGAGGATGCCATTTCTTCTTTCAGAAATTCCATTCTGAAATGCAGACTAAGGAGTTGTCCTAAGGTGGACTATCCCCCTCTCCTTCAACCAGACAGAGAAGTTAGTAGAGTTGAACTTGGTTCCTCTGTCTGTCAAGCTTTTCTGAATCTTGATTTTATGTTGATTTAGGATCAGATTGTAGAATTCCCTAAATTTAGAGAAGGCCTGATCTTTGGATTTGAGGGGGTACACAAATCCATATCTACTATGATCGTCTACTATGGTAAGAAAGTAGATATTCTTACCGAGGGAGGGTTTCAAGGGACCCACCAGGTCCATATGCACCAGCTCAAAAATGTGTTTGGATTGCCTCTGGGATTTTCTGGGCGCTGGCTTCACCTTGGATTTGGCTCCCCTGCAAACAGAGCAGTCCATAAACACATTACAACCCTTAATACATAACCCCTAGAGCACTCAGGTAGTTTCTGCACAATCGGGAAACTGAGGTGGCCTATCCTCCTGTGTAGGAGATGGGCACACTCATCATGCAGGAATTTGCCAATTGACAAGGTATTGACATCCTTAATCTGCTCATCACCATGCTCTGTGATAAACCTTACATGCTTGGTGTCCTTAGTTTTATTTACAACACTGTTATTATTCCCCTTCTTTTGTCTGTATTCTTTATGGCTGATCTCAGGCCCTGCTTGGGAGTCATCATTTGGCTCACCAGTATCAGCCTGGTAACTGGCACCAGACTCCTCAAGTCTTACAATGGGGGAGTAGTATGGCAGATTATTGATTTTGATAACCTCTCCCACCATATGGCCATCCCTGGTCACCATAGCCTCTCCCTTTGAGAAAACCACACTTAAATTGCACTTTTCACTTAGCTTCAGAATACTCAGAAGGTTATGTTCCAATTTTGGAACATATAAAACATTATCTACATCACCAAGCCCAGATATATATACACTGCCTATACCTATGGCCTTTGTCCTTAGGCCATTTGCCACTGTCACATTACAGCTGTGGTCTACTAAATTACTGAACAATAATTTGTTATAATAATTTGTGTCTACTGGCACCACTATCAAGCAGCCATAACTGCTCACGCTTTTGTTTTGTGAGTCTGGGGTAATATGTTGCAGTTATGCTTGTGAAGTTGTCATTTTGCTTGTAATTATTTCTTTTGTTACCTCTGTAGCTCCCTTTACCCCTTCTTTGGTTTACAGGGTTTACCTGGGGCCTTCTTTTAGGAGTGGGTGACCTCTTTCTATTTTTGCTGTTAGAGCGTCCCCTTTGAACTGTCCTTGAGCCTATGAGACTAGGACAGTCTCTCCTAAAATGTCCCATTGATCCGCATTTGAAGCACTCACCAATTGCATTTACCCTATTGGGACTCCCAGTCCCTCTAGCCATTCCTCTTTCCTTATGGAAGGCTGCCCTATCCTTCCTTAAATTAAATTCAGCTATGAGCTTGCCTGTCAGAATTTCTAGTGACATACCATTATATGTGGAGTTATCCAGTTGGGAAATAAAATTGTTCCAACTGGCATCCAGGGAATTAATTATGATGCTGATTAAACTCCATTCAGAAACGGGTTCCCCCCTCAAATTTAATTCCTCCCTCATCCTTTTTAAATTGCATAAATGTTCATTAAAATCCATCCCAGCCCTTAATTTGGATGAATGGAACTCTCTAGAAATTCTGGCAGTTGTGTTGTAATTTTTTGAATTGAACATATTGAACAAAATTTCCCAAAGTTCACACACTGTAAGCTCATGAGGGATGCTTGGGTAAAGTGCTGGATCAATTGACAAAAGAATTAAACAAAATATTTTATGGTGCAGCAAGTCAACTTCAATAGACCAGGGCTTGGGAGGGGGATCAATAAGCAAATTTAGTCCATTTTCCTTCATTAGGACAACTTGTATCTCCCTAGTCCACTCATGTATATTTCTCCCTGAAATAGAAAGTTTTGTAAAGCCAGAAAGCAATAAGTTTGAATTTCCCAGTGAATAGATGCTATTCTGCTGTCCACTGTGCTGAAAACCCTTATTAGCACAGTAAGGCAAAGGTATAGAGACAGCAGGCTTGTTCCCCATTGGTTTAAACACTGACATTTGCTCCTCCCAGATGGGAGGGGTAGGAAAACCGGTTTGCGCATGTGCAAAAGTCATTCCAGCTTGGACTTCGCCGGAGAAGGAACTCGTCAGTTGAACTCCGGAGGAGGGCCTCTGGCCTGTCTCCGGAGTTCCCAACTGAGCATGCGCAAAGGCCATTCGTCGTGGGACGCTGCCGGAGAAGGACCCCTTCGGTAGGGCTCCGCTGGTAAGCCTCGGGCCGACCCCCTGAGCTCCAGTCTGTGCCATTGAGCTCCTGGGAAGGCCCTTGTAGGCCGAAGATGCCGCGGAAGCTGATGTCGCCGCTGGGAAAAGTAGGTATCAGGCCGCAGTTGACTGGAGGGCATCGGGAAGGGCCGCTGTCATCTGGGTGGTGTCTGGGTAGGCCGTCGTGGGTTGGGAGGTGTCCATGTAGGCCAGGGTGGTGTCAGCGTAGGGAGCGGCAAGCCAGGGACTTTCCTGGTAGGTCGTGGTAGACCGGGGTCCGTCTAGGTAGCTGTAGGTAGATTGGGCCCCTTCTCAGCTATGGGTAGACCGGGGCCTTTCCGGGTAGTCTAGGGTAGACCGGGACTCTTCTTGGCTATGGGTAGACCGGGGCCTTTCTGGGTAGTTTAAGGTAGACTGGGACCTGTGCGGGAGGGCTGTAGTAGACCGGGTGCCGGGGGGGCAGTAGACCGGTCCCAAAAGCCGCAGTGAGCATTTTTAAGGCTTGATTTACTTCTAGCTCGGTAGGCGAGCTGGCTGGTGTTTGTTATCGGGCCGCCGTGACTGGGCTGGTCGTCTGGGCATGGGTCCAAGCGGCCTGGACTAGTGACATGCTCAGCATGGTTGGGCCCAGCGATGCCGCTGTCACTAGTGGTGCTAGTCTTTGTACTGGTTGGCTGCTTTGGGCTGCTGCAGCGGTAGGTGCTGCCAGAAGAGTAGCCTCTAGGTTGTTGCCATCTTGGCTCATTAAGTTCTCTGAGGCAGGCAGAGAGGCGGCAGGCGCCATTTCTAGATGGGACATTTGAATTTTCCGCCTTTGAGCCGCCATTTTCCTTGGTGGGAAAGCTGAGAGGAATTGTTCTTGGCTTCCCGTGCGTGCATTTTTAATGGCCAAAGTGATTTCAGAGCAGGACTGGGTAACCCTTACCAGTCTGTTGCCTTCATGGGCCCCAGTCCTGTCCCTGACCGCTTCTTCTGACGCAATCTGTCGGGTTAGATTGCGGAAGTCTGTGGCCGGATCACCGCTTACCGACAGTAAGCCGAATGCGCTTAGGAAGTTAGACCTGATCTCTTCTTCCTCAGTTAACCTTCTAGGTGAGATGGGAAGTGGCATTCTTCTCATCTCTGCTTCTTCATCCACCGCTGGGCTGGGCCAGGGTGGCAAGCATTCGGTAGGTGCGAAGCGTTCACTCGGAGCCATGAGTGAATGAGAGGGGATGACAGCTGTCAGGTTTCTTTCCGCGCTGCTTTCTGTTCTTTCAGCTGGCGCTTGGAACACTTCTGCTGAAGTCGTTCCAGGCTTTGGTTCTGCTTTCTTCTGTGATGCCACGAGCCTAACTTTGGCTCTGGCTATCACTCTTGTTACTCTTTCTAGTCGTTTTGAGATTGGGCATCTTTGGATAACTTAGGAAATAGACAGGTTTTTGGTCCGACCGAACTCTGCTACCAATTGTTAAATATGTTTGAACTTTGATTAATCAATCCTGTGACTGACTAATAGTTCTGGATCGTAAAACCTTGTCTACGCCTAAAGTTATTCAAATGAATGCTGAGCCCAAGTGGTTTCAAAACAAAGATATTTATTTGTAACAAGCAGAACAGTTAATAAATATTTATAAAGAATATTTACAGAGTCTTCTTCTTTCAGGTTATTCTTTATTCCTATAACTATTTATGTAGTTATAGTTTTCCTTGTTTCTTCCAGTCTTTCATACAGAGTCAATAGTCTTAATTAGGAACACTTTATCTTCCTCCAGCTTTTCTTCCTTCCAGAAGCTGAGGTAGATGTTTAAGAAAAACCCGCCACATGCTGAACATCTCTTTCAAGGAATATTTCAGAATAACTCTCCAAGAAACCTGTAAACCTCTGGGAGAGATGTAAATCTCTTCTCCTCTCCTTTCTATATATATGATTACAAACCTCACATAGAAACACTCTGCTGTGGGTTGTGGACCTCCCAGAATAGACCTCGTTTATGAACCTTGTGAGGTAAATGGCAGTTGGGCAGCCCCTTATATACTGCAGGGGTGTGGCTCACAATGCCAGGGCAGGGTACGTGATGTCACCCTGTCATTGGTGGATTTGATCTCCCTATCAAATCCCTACAAGTTGTAAACTGCATAGCAAAACCAGAAAGTTCCACTTTCTGACAAGCTGCTTTACGCGGCACAGTTGAGGTTGAAAAAGTAGCAAAAAAGTGGTGTTTCAAATGCTGCACACTTGCATGCAGCATTTATCAGCTGTCCGGGCAGCACAGCTTAAGATTTTTTTACATGTGCACGCAGCATGCATGCACAAAACGTAATCACTGAACCGGTAATAACAGCGGTTGAACCCCACCCCTGGTTTAATTGCTCATCATGCCATGTCTACCATACATGTTTTTCTAGTTTAGCCACTTTTATTCCAGCCCACATCCTTAGCTAGCAACTAAAACGCAGGAGGCTATTGTCACTCCAAAAGCTATTGAACATGGCAACTTTTCAGGCTAGCAGTCACTTGCTTGCCTGAATCCTGGAAGTTAGCTCTCTGATTTGTATCATTTTTAGTGTCCTTGTCCAAATCCAGGCTGGCTTGAATCAGAAGTGGGATTGCCATTTTTTACTCCCTGAATCGGTAGGTATTTGCAAATCCTATAAGTAGTTCGGTTGGAGGGGAAGTGATTTGATCTTAAGGATATTTCATCCATATTAAGTGAAGAAGCCAGTGTATTTGCTTGGATTCCCATCATTATTTTCTGCATTAGATAGCTGTAGTGTTTGCTACTGATATCAGGTCTTGTGTCCTGTGATTGACCCGGAAGAGTGACTGCTTACCAGGGGTGTCAAACTCACATCATCACGGCATTGTCATGTGATGTATCGTGATTTTTTTTCCTCTTTGCTAAACTGGGTGTGGGCATGGCCAGCGTGTGACACATCGGCCCGCAGGTTGCAAGTTTGACAGCCCTGGCTTAGACAAACTAGTCCTTTCTATTTATGCTCACAAGCTATGAAATAACAAATTTCCAGCTCTCACCCCAATTAGATAATTATTTTCCTCTTTTGTCATAGCGGGCATTCCATATACAGGTGAAACTCGAAAAATTAGAATATCGTGCAAAAGTTCATTTATTTCAGTAATGCAACTTAAAAGGTGAAACTAATATATGAGATAGACTCATTACATGCAAAGCAAGATAATTCAAGCCATGATTTGTCATAATTGTCATGATTATGGCTTACAGCTCATGAAAACCCCAAATCCACAATCTCAGAAAATTAGAATATACATGCAAATCAATAAAACAAGGATTGTTCATAGAACAATATCGGACCTCTGAAAAGTATAAGCATGAATATGTACTCAGTACTTGGTTTGGGCCCCTTTTGCAGCAATTACTTCCTCAATGTGGCATGGTATGCAAGCTATCAGCCTGTGGCCCTGCTGAGGTGTTATGGAAGACCAGGATGCTTCAATAGCAGCCTTCAGCTCTTCTCCATTGTTCAGTCTCATGTCTCTCATCTTTCTCTTGGCAATGCCCCATAGATTCTCTATGGGGTTCAGGTCAGGTGAGTTTGCTGGCCAATCAAGCACAGTAATCCCACAGTCATTGAACCAGGTGCTTTTGTCAGTGTGGGCAGGTGCTAAGTCATGCTGGAAAATGAAGTCAGCATCCCCATAAAGCTCGTCTGCGGAAGGAAGCATGAAGTGCTCCAAAATCTCCTGGTAGACGGCTGCATTGACCCTGGACTTAATGAAGCACAGTGGACCAACACCAGCAGATGACATCGCTCTCCAAATCAACACAGACTGTGGAAACTTCACACTGGACTTCAAGCATCTTGCAGTATGTACCTCTCCATTCTTCCTCCAGACTCTGGGTCCTTAGTTTCCAAATGAGATGCAAAAGTTGCTCTCATCAGAAAAGAGGACTTTGGACCACTGAGCAACAGACCAGGTCTGTTTTTCTTTAACCCAGGTAAGACGCTTCTGATGTTGTTTGTTGTTCAGGAGTGGCTTGACAAGAGGAATACGACATTTGAAGCCCATGTCCAGGATCCGTCTGTGTGTGGTGGCTCTTGATGCATTGATTCCAGCCTCAGCCCACTCCTTGTGAAACACTTTTGAATGGCCTTTTCCTTGACAATCTTTTCCAGGCTGCGGTCATCCCTGCTGCTTGTGCACCTTTTTCTTCCACACTTTTTTCCTTCCATGTAACTTTCTATTAACGTGCTTTGATACAGCACTTTGGGAACATCCAACTTCTTTTGCAATTACCTTTTGAGGCTTTCCCTCCTTATGGAGGGTGTCAATGATGGTTTTCTACACAACTGTCAGGTCAGCAGTCTTTCCCATGATTGTGATTCCTATTGAACCAGACTGAGAGACCATTTAAAGGCTCTGGAACCCTTTGCAGGTGTTATGGCTTAATTAGCTGATTAGAGTGGGACAGTTTGAGCGTAGAATATTGCACCTTTTCACAATATTCTAATTTTCTGAGATTTTCTGAGATTTGGGGTTTTCATGAGCTGTAAGCCATAATCATCACAATTATGACATATCATGGCTTGAACTATCTTGCTTTGCATGTAATGAGTCTATCTCATATATTAGTTTCACCTTTTAAGTTGCATTACTGAAATAAATGAACTTTTGCATGATATTCTAATTTTTCGAGTTTCACCTGTACATGCTAGATGCTTAATCTTTATCAAAGTTACCTGATGCCTTGCTGATGCCTAAACAAAACAACTTCAGGGATGGAGGGGAGAGAGAAGGGCTATAAAACTTGTCCAACAAAAGTCTAATTCTAGAGACCACCCCCACTGCTTGGGCCTACCAATCCAGATTGAAGAAGGATCCCTGGAAGTGTGAGTTGATTCAGGGACATTTCTTTATAAGCTTTCTTAAAGTGTGTTGCCATCCTGGTATTCTCTCCTACTCTTTCATTTCCCCACCACCACACTGAGGCAAGTATTTTGTGGGGAGAGATACCATTTCTCTGCTTTTGGACACTGGACTACTTACAGAGTAGACAAAGATGTTTGCAATTATGAGAGCTTGGAAGGCAAAAATAGTAGCTGTGTGAAAGTGCCTTAAATTTCATATAAAACCAACTTATACATAATATAAGTAATATATTATGATATAATATATACATAATATAAGCCTTCACTTAACCAAAACCCATAATCATAAATGTGTGTGTGTGGCAGGGGAGATAAGATCTGAACCTGTTTCTTATTATTCCATTTTTTGGTAGCAATTCAGCCTTATAATATGTTGGATTTGACTACCACACATTCATTAACTATCTTTTATTCATTGAATTTTCCTGCTTCACCATTCTACTTTCTCAGTACCTGTCTGCTGCTTTTTGGGGCTGGTGAAACAACTTAGCAGGGCAACATTTTTATCTTCCAGTTTATTCATTTGTAGAATTAAAAACCTGGTGGATAAATGGCCATTTCCCCCATTTCTTCTGACTTCTTTATTGGGAAGCTTCTACCACTATGGACTATGAGGGTACCATAAAGTATAAAGGTTCCCAGGTATTTCTTAAATAGCAGAAAATTGAAAGGATTTTCCTTCCCATAATTTTATCAATCAATCAATCAATCTTTATTTATTGATTAGCCCTTAGGCCATATCAAAATGCAGAGCTCCAAAAACACAACACCACTAAAATTTGAGAAAAGCAACTCAAAATGAAATAAAATAAAATACAATTCAAAATGAAATCGGAATACAATCCAATCCAAAATGGAATCGGGATAGAATACAATGATTTAAGATACAGGTTAAATATGATTAAAATTATATTACCGGACTTCCGGTGGTGCAGAGAAGGTGAATGGCGGTGTAGAAGCCTAGCTCTGAGGCTTCGAAAAACCCTTTTGTTAGTGCGACCCCCTAAGGTGCACGCTCCCGGAGAGAGCGTGTCGAAGAAGGGAGACTCAGGTATTGGTGAGGGGAAAGGCAACTCCCCACCAAATGAAGAGAGACCCAGGAGAGCCTGAACAACAATAGATCGTCAGCGTTGCCGCGGCGATCCCATAGCCTGACCGGCCATCAAAAGGGGAAGTGAGTGAAAGGCAACCGGTGGCGGTGAGTGATTAGATCTAAAAGCTTGAGGAGGAATTCCCTAAGTTCCCAACCAGGGGAGAAAGGAGAGAGAGAGAGAGAGAGATCAGAAGTGGCAAGGTGTCAAGAGGAACCTGATTAACGCAGTGAAAAAAAGGGAGAGTAAAAGTAAAAGGGCTCTCTGAAGGAGCCGAAGATAAAGCATTGCGGTGGAGGTGAGAAGGCTCGGATCGAGAGAACCTGCTACTTGCTTATTATTTGGGGAAAATTGATAATTGGTCACACGGAGGGTGGGATTTTGCTCTGTTTTGTTTTGAACTGCTATTGCTTCCAGCTGGAAAGAAAGGAAGAAGGATCAGGACATTGTGGAGAAAGGGAAAGGAACTGAAATCAAAAGCAGACTAGAGCTTGATGAGTCACGAAGTTACAAAGTTACAAAGAATTCAGACGATAGACTTAAAGCTTACAGACAGAAAATAATCAATGACTGGAAGAAGCCTGGCACCTGTTGTTGGATAAATGAACTTTTGTGAAAATAGGAAGACAAGAGAGGTAAACTTGTTAAGTGCATAGAGTTCATTAGACTTATAAGAGTGACTCAGCAACTCTTGGCAGCTGCGGAAGCAGAAAAATAGACTGATATGACTATTTGAATATTGAACATTTCTCTACACCCTTATATTGTTGATTTTGCTTGGAGGGGAAAAAAGAAATTGAAGAAGATAAGAACTTTAATAGAGAGAACTTGGATCAATTATACAACATAATATTATTACTGGGGTGCATAATCAATTCAAACTGAACTTTTGTGGTTTGATTCAGTGATATTTACAAAAGTATTTACATATAAGTATTTAAGATTTATATAACTTTAGATAAATTTAGAATATAGGAGTAAATTGCTTTTCTAGAACTTTAGGATATAAGTGCATACTGACTTATAGTATAATATAATATAATATTTAGAGATATAGAAATATTTATTTAGATTAGTATTAAGTATTAAGTATTTATTTCAACTGATAATATTTAAGATTGATAAATAATATATAAAGATTGAAGAAGAACAAAAATAGAATTAATGTAAAAGGGGATTTAAATAGAAATTATAATAGACTACACAGAGAACCGAAGGATTAGATAAATTAACTCATAGACCTAGGTGCAACAAAATCAGGGATAGAAGAACTGAATGCTAATTTGGGACAATGTCCTGGATTTACTATACAAACAAAACAAATCCTAGAAGAAATGACTTCTTTAACCACCACAACGCTGAAGACAGGAAAGAAGTTGACTATGACAACTGCAGCAGCTTCACCCTCAGCGACATCACAAAAACAATCAAGAAACTTTGGTAACCGAGAAACAACCTGCCATAACCAATGCTAACATCTATTCAATTTTACTATCACTACAGGAATCTATGTCTAATTTACAGGAGACAATGTTTAAAAATCATAAAGAAACCAGGGCAGACATAAATGAGATAAAGAAGAAATGGGAAAACTTAAAGAAGAAATGAAAGGAGATATCTCAAGATTAGAGGGGAAATAGGTAAGATGCAACAAGCATTAGAGAAAAATGAAAGGACAATAAGAGAAATAGAAAAACAGACAGAACAAACAGAAAAGAATTTGGAGAGAGTAGATGAACAACTAAGAATGGGGAACAAAGAAACAGATGACTCCCTGGTATACCTAGAGATGGATAGGGCAGCTATATCTCAGATTTCAAAATATAGTAGAGACAAGAGAAGAAGACATAGACCAAGTAATGGCAGAAATCCTGGCAGAAGTCTTACAGAGAGATAAAGAAGAGATCCTGAAAGAACTGGACGACGTCTATAGGGTTAGCACGGTTATGCAAGAAGACATAAATGCCCTAGAGAGGTGCATGTACGCTTTGTAAGACGTAAGGTACAGGACATTATTTATAAATTGACGAGGGATGGAACAATTAAATATAAAGATAAGGAAATCATAGTTTTGAAGCAAATACCTAGAAGGGTCAGAGAAGCTAGAAAAGATTATAAGCAGCTAGCAACTCTTCTAAACCAAAAAGGATTACATTTAAATGGTTGGTTCCAGAAGGAATGTTGGTTACATGAAAGAAAGGAAATTTAGAGTGGATTCTTGGAGAAAGCACAAGATTTTATGATAAACTGACAGATACGGAAGAACTGACCAGTAAAGAGGGCTCGGACCCTGACTCCCTGGATGACCAAGCCAGTTAAGAAGAGGACAGAAGTCGGTAGATAATTCAGAAAACAAACAACAACAGCAGAAGGAGAAAGAAGGAGTAATAACTAGGCAACAGGCAAAAATTAACCAAACTCAGACTTGAAGAATAAAAGGATTAAAAGGACATTGAAGGTTGAATTAATCTGAATAAAACTTGTAATCTAGAATAATTCATTGTAAAAAAAAAGATTAGAAATCAATAGCAACAAAATATCTAGAAAGATGGATCTAGAAGTTAAACTCTTATCTTTAAATATAAATGGCTTAAACTCTAAAATTAAAAGACAAAGGACTTTTGCAAGGCTAATCAAACAAAAAGTTGATATTGTCTGCCTACAAGAAACTCATACAAGAAACTCATATGTTGAGAGCAGAAGAAAACTGTTTAGAATGTAAAAATTAGGAAAGTATTTTGGCTTCAGCAAAGGAGGGAAAAAATGGAATAGCAGTGTATATTAAAGAAGAGATAGAAGCAGCATTAGCATTTGTGGACCCTAAAGGAAGATTTCTGGCAATTGATATGCAGATAAATTTTTAAAAAATCTTACTAGTAGTTATTTATGCTCCAAACTCAAATCAAAAAGAATTTTATAAATTTCTGTTTACTAAAATTATTGAATTAGAAAGAAAAAATAATTGTATTATTGGGGATTTCAATGCAATTTCAGAGTACCAAAAAGATTGAACAAAAGGGTGAACAAGAAGGGAAAAGAAAAAAAGAGGAGAGAGTTATCAAAATGTGCGGAGAATGGATTGATGAATTAAATTTGAAGGACATATGGAGGAAATTGAATCCCGATAAGAGCCAATATACATTTTACTCAAATCCCCATCAATCATGGTCATGCATTGATATGGTGTGGATATCTGGAAATTTAGTAGAAGAAGTAAAGGAGGTAGAAATATGGACGAACACCTGGGCAGACCACAACCCTCTTAAAATAATATGGAAAGGGAGGAAAAAACTGAGGAGAAGATGGATGCTGGATACCCAATTGTTAAAAGATGATGAATTTACAAGAAAAATTAAGGAAGAATTAGCTTTTTATTTTAAAGAAAATAATAGTGCAGATACATCCACCCAAAATTTATGGGACGCTATGAAAGCGGTTATAAGAGGATTATAATCTCCTACTCAGTTCAGAAAAATAAGGAAAAACAAACCCAACAGAACAAATTATATCAAAAAATTAAGGAATTAGAAGGTGAATTACAAGTTTTTCCACAGAACTGTAAAATACAGGAACAACTGATTTTATACAAACACAAAATTAACTTGACAGAAAAGGAAGAATTATTTAGAAATATGAAGACAACTAAACAAATATATTTCGAACAAGCGAATAAACCAGGCAGATGGCTTGCTTACAGGCTTAAAAAAGAAAAGGAGAAAAGATTCATTTGTCAATTACAAGATGAAAAGGGGAATTACCACCATGCAATGGAGAAGAAGAAAGAGATCGTATATGACTATTTAAAAAATTTATATAAGAAAGAGATAGTTGAAGAAGATTTGATAAGGGAATATCTAAAAGGAAAAGGAAGGATGGGAATTAGGGAAGAGATGAAAGAATATTTGACAAAAGATATAACTATGACAGAATTAAAGCAAGCACTTACAAACCAGAAAAGTAATAAAACCCCCGGCCCAGATGGTTTTCCAGCAGAATTTTATAAGACATTTGAGGAAAAATTGGGATCAATAATGGTAGATGTATATAATGATGTATTATTAGCTTCTAATATGCCCAACACATGGAGAGAATCGTTGATTTCGCTAATCCCGAAGAGGGACTCAGATACAAGAATGATACAAAATTACAGACCAATTTCATTATTAAATGTGGATTACAAAATTTTCACTACAATTATTGCTAATAGACTAAAAAAAATAATGAGTGAGTATTTACATCCGGATCAGAATGGTTTCATTCCCAATAGATATATTAGAAATAATTTAAGAATTATATTGGACAGTCTGGAGTACTATGAAGCCCACTCAGAAAAGCAAGCAGCCTTTGTTTTCCTGGATGCTCAAAAGGCTTTTGATAATCTTAATTGGCAATTTATGAAACAACAAATTTATGATATTAATTTCGGCACTAAATTTGAAAATATTATTAATGCAATCTACTCGACAGAAAATGCAAACATTTTAATTAATGGAAAGATGACCCAAACCTTAAGAATAGAAAAAGGAGTAAGACAGGGTTGTCCGTTATCTCCTCTGCTCTTCATATTGGCATTGGAAGTATTATTAGAAAATGTTAGACAAAATATAGGAATAAAAGGGTTAAAGGTAAGGAATGAAGTGTATAAACTTCAAGCATTCGCAGATGACATGGTTTTTATTATAGAGGAGCCAACAGAAAGTGGACCAGTACTTATTAGGAATTAGAAAAATATGGAACGGTAGCAGGACTAAAAATTAATAGGCAAAAAACTAAAATCCTAGTGAAAAATCTTAGAGAACATAAAGTAAAAGAATTAGAAAAGATTTGTGGACTCCAATCAACAAAGAAAATCAAATATTTAGGAATTTGGTTGACAGCTCATTGTAAAGCGATAAAAGAGAATAACTATGATACTTTGCTAGTACAAACAAAAAGAGATTTAGAAACATGGAAGAATTTGAAACTATCATTAATGGGCCGAATAGCAGCTATAAAAATGTCTATTCTACAAAAATTTTTATATCTATTCCAAACTATTCCAGTGAAATTAGGAAAACCCTTTTTTGACACCTTGAATAAAACAATATCAAAATTTATTTGGCAAGGTAAAAAACCCAGGATAAAATTAAAAATTTTACAAGATATGAAGAGCAGGGGAGGATTCAGATTGCCAAAATGGGAAACATATTATAGTGCAGCAAATTTGGTGTGGTTGAAGAAGTGGATTAATCTCAAAAATAAAAGAATACTAGCTATTGAGAGGCATGACCTCCAAAGAGGATGGCATGCTTTTTTATGGGAGATAGGAAATACTAAACAAAAATACTTCCATAGACATTTAATTAGAGACTCGCTGATGTATAATTGGATTAAGGTGGAAAAAAAACATTACACAAAAATTCCAATTTGGCTATCTACGATGGAAGCAACGATTCACCCAAATAATTTAGACTTATGTAAAATGTTAAAATATAGGGACTTATTAGACAATTCTGGAAACTTAAAAACTATATATGAGCTACAGGAACAGGGGCTACAAGTGGACTGGTGGGCTTACATTCAAATATCATCGCGATATAAAAAAGACATAAAAAAGACATTTGGAATACAATTAAAACCGCACTATCTGGATAAAATCTTATTCGGTTCAGATTAAAAAAACATTACAAAAATTTACAAATACCTATTAGAAGTAGAATTGGAAGAAGAAATTGTTAAAGGATGTATGATTGCGTGGGGTCAAAATATAGGGCATAACATAAATTTGGCGGATTGGGAAACCATTTGGAATAGAAATTATAAAATAACAAAATTGATAACATATAAGGAGAATACATATAAAAAGTTTTACAGGTGGCATCTTTCTCCCTCGAGATTAGCGAAAATATACAAAAAAATGAGTCCCATGTGCTGGAAGTGTAAGGAGAAAGAGGGAACATACTATCATATGTGGTGGACCTGCCCAGAGGCTCAGAAATATTGGCGTAAAATTCAAATTTGGCTACAAGAAATTATCGATGAAAAGTGGATTTAGAACCAGAGCTCTTTTTGCTGGGAATTCTCAGGAAAAGATATCTAAAGAGTATAAAATATTTGTTAATACACATTTTAACAGCCGCAAGAATTATATTTAGCAATGTTGGAAACAGCCCGACATCCCAAAGATCAAATGATTATACAAAAGATAATGAATTGTGCGGAAATGGATAAATTATCGTTAAGCCTTAAAGGTAAAGAAGACTCAGCATTCTATATGGTGTGGGAACGTTGGTACAAATGGCTAGAAAGGAGATAGAAGAAGGAATAGGAATTATCAATAGAGGCATAGATGGAGTACAATACATTCAGGTAGGAGTTAAGACTTGATAGAATATATAAAAGATTGCTAAGTAATTATCGCCACAGGTTGAATACAATATTTTTAATGTTTTAATGGTTTATGTTGGTGTGTCCAACAGTTTGTGTTTGGTGTGGGTTTTTTGTGTGTGTGTGTGTGTGTTTAATGGTAATAAAAGTTAATAAAGTTTTTCAAAAAAAATAAAATAAAATTATATTACCATGTCACCCCTTCATCTACCCCAAATAATCTTAAAACTACTTTTAAAATTACATTTTTAAATCAAGTCATAATTTTATCTTTGAGAATCTGAAAAATCTCTACTAGATGTTTTAGAGGCTTAGCATCCAAGTAATTTACAAGGAAATTCATACATAGTTATTTATCACCATGCAGGCACAAGTACGAATTGGTGCTTAACTATTCAAGCCATTAAGTTTATATCAAAATACAAAACTTATGTATTGTAGGCTGCATGTGCCCCCACCCACAAGACACTATGTCTTAAGTCACTAGGGAGATTTTCATTTTTTAAAAAAGAAAATAGATAGGTTAAACTCCACTTACTGCTTCTCTTTAACTTTTAAATATTTCCTGAACTCAACTTAAAAGAGGGCAGAAAAAGTTTACCTTGTTCCCTCTAAAGAACTGTGTCCTTGCCTTGCATCTTTATGTCTCAGAGTTTGAATTTTAAAAAAAATCAATGGCTTGCTATAAAAAGATGATTCTTCTTCACTTTAAATGCTTTCTTTATTGACAATCATGTCTACATTTGTGCTTTTCTATTTCTTGGAAATTTCATATGCTTAGACTCATAAATATAATCAGAAGGAAGGAGGGCAAGCTGCTTAACAAGATATGAGAATATAGCTTCTCATATAAAATAAGACAGAACTATATTTTTTTCTCAAGTTAAATGTGAATTGAGAAAACTGGATTAAGAGACGTTTATGTGTTTCTTAGTTGCTCAGCAGTTAATAATGAGCAATGTGACCAGTGGTGAGATTCAATTTTTTTTACTACCGGTGCCATGGGCGTGGCTTGGTGGGCGTGGCAGGGGAAGGATACTGTAAAATCTCCAGTCAGAAGTGGCATTTGCCAGTTCTCCAAACTACTCAAAATTTCCACTATCGGTTCTCCAGAACTGGTCAGAACCTGCTGAACACCACCTCTGAATGTGACCCATTTTTGTTGCTTTACTTTTTTTCTATGCTTAAGATATTTAAGATACAATTATCACAATAATTGAGAATGAAAATATGAAGGGACTGAAGAAGGCAGCAGCAGTATGTATTTTTTGTTCTTATATGCTACACACACAGCGAGAGAAATGCATATACATAGACACATATGATTTGGATCAAAATCTTTCTTTTAAAATCAGACATAATCACAGAGAGCTCAGAAGGGGGCAGTAAAATAATCCAGACCTGTTACATCACCTTCCTTCTGCAGTGGGAAAAAAATTTGTATTGAAGAATATATTCTGTCCTTGCAAGTACAAAGGGAAAGACTAGCACTCCTACTGCTACTTCCATAAATGCTGAAATACAAATAGAGAAAGGGGACAGTAATTTCTTTTATTGAATATCTGGAAGGAAGGAAGAAAAAACCCTACTGGCATTCCAACTACCAAAATATCACAGAAAAATGCCTTCTTGTTTTTCTGGTTGAGAGTAGGAAATTATTGTCAACCCAGAAATATTAATGACACCACAAGAATATTGTGGTTTTTGGCAAGTTGAACACTGCCCTTTCTAAAGCTCTATTCTGCAAGAGAATAACCACCATTTCTTTTTCCTGTTATCTCATCATTCATGAATAAATATAGAAAAAGCTTTTAGGGTTTTCCCATGTAATACATATGACCTGTTCAACAGGCTTCTCAATTTGCTCATTCCTGCATTTTAAGAAATCTTTCCAATCCTATCCCCATTGAATTGATGACAAAACAAAGTTATTGGTGTGTAGAATACTATCAAGTCTGCTTAATCAGGAAGTACCAAGTTCTCTTTCTGAAGCCCACTAGGCTTAGATATATCAATATATTTTGAGTGCTGAGAAAAAGTACTCTGCATTTTTTCTCTGAAATTTTTACTGCCTGCATTCATACTTTTATTTTGTTACTGGGTTAACCTATATTCTAGATTCATAAATAAACCAAACAGGCTGGATTTATATAATATGTTAAAGAAAACTCTTACAGTAAAGGTTGACACTAACCACACTTGACATATACACCAGATAGATTTTTTTTTAAATGGTTAAGCATATGTTATATGATCACAGCCTCTTTCACTTAAACTTTTCTTTCAAAGCAGAAGAGAATTTCAGCATTACGTGACATTCATTGAAGGAAGGTGACACTCTTTTATTTATTTAGATAGGTAGCCAAACATAATGCTATACTAACTTTCACTGTTCAATGCATTCTCCAGAAATCTGTAGTCTCTCTGGCTTCCCATGTTACAATGAAATCCCATGGGAAGACATCATAAGGAAATTTCTCCTAATTTTTTCAGCAGTAGTTGAAAGAGCATCTGCCCTTTTTTAGGATTTTGTTATTGGTGCGGCTGTTGTTAGATTTATATCCCACTTTTTCTCCAAGAGCTTCAAGTACATCAGTGGAGGGATTCAAAAAAATTTACTGCCGGTTCTGTGGGCGTGGCTTGGTGGACATGGCAGGGGAAGGATATTGCAAAATGTCCATTCCCACCCCACTCCTGGGGAAAGGTTACTGCAAAATCCCATTCCCTCCCCACCCCACTAACCTGCTTTCCAGCTCTGTTCTCCTGCGCAGGGCAACAAAAGAAGACCTAGCTGATTAACTGGGACCTGGGAGGCAGAAAATAGATGTGGGCGGGGCCAGGGGTGGGATCCTACCGGCATAACAACCGATTCAATGATTGTGCTCAGTGCTTGTAAATCAACTTCTCCTGCAAACAATAACCTTCTCCTGCTGACACGTGGCACCCAGCTGCGCTGTGCAAAGCAACTAAGGTTGCTTTAGCAGGGAATAAAGGACAGCCTAGAGCCCAAGTGGGCGGGTGGGCCCAACCAAAGCAAAAAGATCTTTGGAGTGAACCAGTTTGGGGTCAGCTGCTCTTTGGAGCTACCAGTTCTACAGAACCAGGCCAAACTGGTAGAATCCCACCCCTGGGCAGGACCGGTCAGAGGTGGTATTTGCCAGTTCTCCAAACTACTCAAAATTTCTGCTACCGGTTCTCCAGAACTGGTCAGAACCTGCTAAATACCACCTCTGAAGTACATAGATAACACACTTTCTTTTAATTTTCAACATTTCTTTACAATAACCTTGCATGGTAAAATTGGATTAAGAGAAAATAACTTGCAAAAACAGTTAGCTTCTGTAACTGTGAATGGAACTGAACTGGGTCTCTGATTCTAATCAAACCTCTTAGTCTCAGACCACATTCATTCTCACTGTGCTATATTGTTTGAGACTTTCTGCTGCTCATTATTTACATAAATTATTCACTCAATTTATGACCCAATAATGCTAAATATAATTTATGAAAGGCCACTTTTGCTCAATTGAAACTTTGTTTGCCATAGTTCCCAAATGCTGATGTTTTTGTAATCTGCTAGATAGAAGCTAATAACATTTATGATCCAATACCAAATAGGACCAACAGCCTTGTAAAAACTTATTAAACCTCCTCCGACCTCTTCCAAAAAAATTAAATGTCATGAATTAAGATAATGGATAATTTAAGCCTCATTATCAGGCCTCTCTTCCAAGTATTTCTCAATAAAAGTGAATTATGATATGTGCCATTAGTCAGACTGAACTTCTTAGTTCACATCTTAGTCTGATAACTACGGAGCCCTTAGCTTTTTTAAAAAGTCAAAGATGTTCCCCTACTTCCAGATCTAGAATATATGGAATGAAAAATGCTTTATATTTCTTGCCCAAAGCTCCTAAATTCAGAGCTTAATAAAGCTTTGTGAGTGAGAGATACCTGCCTCAATGTGCAGTCTTGCATGTAAATACATTTAATTAGAAATTCTATTTTAAACCAATAAAACCTAATCCTCTACATACTAAAAGAAGATTTAGAAATGACTAATTTAGGAGAAAAACAATGCAGGGAGGATAAGTAAACATAGCCTGTTTGGGGAAACTGAGGCTTTGCCCAGTAAACAAAATATTTCAGCTGTTATGGGTTAAGCCAGCAAACTTGGAAATGAATATCTGAACAATTAATCTAATTTCTATTCCATTGAATGATACATATACAAATAGATTGTGTGGGAGATGCTTTGGAGGAACCAAAAATTAATCCTATCCAATTAGAATCAGAATCAGATTAGAGCTGGAAGAGACCTTTGAGGGCTTCTAATCCAGCCCTCTGCTCAAGCAGAAGATCCTATACCATTTTTTATTTATTTATTTACTTATTTATTTGATTTGTCAATCGCTTACAAGATAATAGGTATAAGTATAAACATAGTTATGAATACATGGAATGGATACATATATGAAAAATAAAAATAAAAATAAAAAGAATCAATGGGACGGGGACGTTAGGCACGTTGGTGTACTTATGCACACCCCCTACAGACCTCTTAGGAAATGGGTGGGTCAATAGTAGACAGTCTAAAGTTAAAGTTTTAGGGGTTTGGGGAAGAAACCACAGAGTCGGGTAGCGTATTCCAGACATTGACCACTCTGTTGCTGAAGTCATATTTCCTGCAATCAAGTTTGGTGTGGTTAACCTTGAGCTTGTATCTATTGTATGCTCTTGTATTGTTATGGTTGACGCTGAAGTATTCATTGACAGGTAGGACATTGCAATGTATGATTTTATATACTATACTTAGATTGGACTGAAGGCAGAGTAGTTCTAGGTTTTCTAGGTCTAGAATTTCAAGTCTGGTGGCATAAGGTATTCTGCAATGAGTAGAGGAGTGGAGAACTCTTCTTGTGAAATATTTCTGGACTTTCTCAACTGTGTTAATATCAGATACATAATGTGGGTTCCAGACTGATGAGCTGTATTCGAGAATTGGTCTAGCAAATGTTTTGTATGCTCTAGTTAGTAGTGTAATATTACCAGAGAAAAAGCTACATAAGATTAAGTTAACAATTCTTAATGCTTTTTTGGCTATGTAGTTACAGTGGGCTCTAGCACTTAGATCATTAGAGATGAGTGCTCCAAGATCCTTGACAGAGTTTGGATCATCAACAAGGTCTTGACTATTTAGCCTGTATTTTATTTTCTGATTTTTTTTTTGCCAATATGTAAGACAGAGCATTTATTTATTGAAATTTGAAGTTGCCATTTGTTTGACCATTCTGATACATAGTCAAGGTCTTTTTGAAGGGTAGCAGTATTGTCTGTGGTGTTGAATAGCTTTACATCATCAGCAAAGAGAACACAGTTGCTCTTAATATGATCACAGACATCATTTATGTAGAGTATGAAGAGAGTTGGTCCTAGAACACTGCCTTGTGGGACACCACTGTTAACAGGTACAGAATTTGATAGGACACTCCCAATTTTGACCATTTGTTGTCTGTTTGACAGGAATGCTTCTATCCAGTTATGCAGGTGTCCAGAGATACCATAAGATTTTAATTTTAGTAGTAGTTTGTCGTGTACCACTGAATCAAAGGCTTTACAGAAGTCTATGTAGACTGCATCTATTGCTTTGCCCTGATTGAGTTGTGTAGTCCATATGTTTTTGCAGTGTAAGAGTTGCAGATTACAGGATAGTTTTTTTCTGAAACCAAATTGTTTATTAGAGAGTAGGTTGTTTGTCTCTAAGTGGAGGATAATGGATTGGTTAATAATTGATTCCATGACTTTTACAGGTGACGCAGCATAAAGAGATTGGTCTGTAATTTTCAGCTAGGCTGGGGTCTCCCTTTTTGAAGATGGGGATGACTGTGGCTTGTGACCATAGTTTTGGCAAGGAGCTGGTCCTGAAAGATTTTTCAAAGATTATGCTTAGAGGTTCGGCTATGGCAGTGGATAGCTTTTTTAAGAAAAAAATAGATAGAGATGGTTTTAGATTGCGTAGTGCTTTTTCAACATTGTCTTCTGTAAGATCGATATGTATTAGATCATTGTAGTTGTCTGTGGTTCGACTAGGAAATACTAGGATAGACTAGGAAAGACTAGGAAAACATTTCAGACAAGTAACTGTCCAGTGTCTTCTTAAAAACCTCCAGTGATGAAGCACCCACAACTTCTGATGGCAAGCTGTTCCACTGGTTAATTGTCCTCATTAGGAAGTTTCTCGTTAATTCCAGGTTGCTTCTCTCCTTGATTAGTTTCCATCCATTGTTTCTTATTCTGCCCTCTGGTGCTTTGGAAAATAAATTGACCCCCGCCTCTTTGTGGCAGCCTCTCAAATATTGGAATACTGCTATAATGTCCCCCTTAGTCCTTTTTTTCTCTAGGCTAGCCAAACCCAAATCATTGTTTGCTTCTTGATTATTGGTCTAATGTTAATCTTAGAATTAATCTCTGCTTATGTGGGTATTGATTGCTGATTAAGAGATGTTTTGGTCTTTTTGTTTCTTTTTTGACTTTTTTGTTGTCTCTTTTGAATGGTATGTAGGTGTTGTTTATGTCTGTTGATAGGAATTCTCTAGTGTATTCGCACTTGGCTGACTTGGCTCCCACTATCACTGACAGAGCAAGTCACTAGCACACAAAATGAGAGCAAACCCCACTCCCCACAAGCACTGATGAGGTTATGTAGTTTGTTAATGAAACAGCTGCAACAAAACAACCAGCTCAGAGACCTCACAGCATTTTTGTTTTTGTTTTTTAAAGAAAATAATCTCTCTTTGCATATTTTTTAAACGTCTGTGTTGTTCCTAAATGATAGCTCATTTAATTAATTACTGGTAACAAATTTTAGAGGACATGTTGGATTTTAACAATTCTGCTGCAACATCTGCTCAGGTTTTTCTTTGCAGTAACATGTGCCAAAGACTGCATTTGCAACTGCCCTGTGATTTTATGGGTTCAGATCACAGATGTCTGGTAAAAACATAATGCTAACAGATGCTGTTTCATTGAGAAACAGAGGGTACAATCCAAAATATTGGGCTAGGTCTTTTTTTCCTTATAGATTTGGTTCAATTTACTTTGTCTCCTAATGCTCCACTATAAATACTGAAGCTGGAAATCTCCTGAGTAGAGGTTAAACACACATGTCCTGATTGAGATATGACTTATGTATATGAGAACTGTTTGGGAATAAGTACTTTATCACCACTGAATTGTCAACAACAGAGAAATACAGAAGGTAGAATAACAGAGTGGGAAGGGGCCATGGAGGTCTTCTAGTCCAATCCCTTGCCCAAGCAGGAGACCCTATATCATTCCAGACAAATGGCATTTTAAAAACCACCAGTGTTGAAATAGCCACAACTTCTGAAGGCAGCCATTGTTCTCACTGCATCGATAATTATATGAAAAGGGAGGCAATTATTAATGTGGTATGAATTTATGGAAGATTTATATTAAACTTAGCGAACACTCTTTTTAAGTTCACAGTCCTATATACTAGAGATTAGCAACATGGTACTTAAAAATACCAAACATCTGGGATATTTCAAGTTTATTTATTTATTTATTATTTAGACTTGTATGCCGCCCTCTTTCCCTAAGGACCCAGGGTGGCTCAAAGGATAAAATACAATACAATAAATTAACTAAAAATGATTAAACAGTACAAGCCTAAGTTGATTTTCTCTAAAAAGTACAATTTCTGTATCAACATGGCTAAAACCTTACAACTTTGTCAAATCTCCAGAATGAAGTTCTCACAAGATTTCTCTTACTTTTTCTGTTGTGGCACCTGTCTTGCAGAAATCTGGATGGTCCTGGACATCCTGGACATCCTTAAAAACTTGGCTTTTCCCTCAGGGTTGCTAGCTGAGCCTACCATGGATAGATGTTGACTGTGTGAGTTTTAAGGACCTTAAAATATAATATTGGATTTATGGTACATTGTGGGTTTTTTATTTGTTTGTATGTTTCTGAACTGTGAATTGCCTAGAGTCATAATTTTGAGTCAGTCATATTGCCTTTTTTAATTCATTGCCAATGCAAGAAAGTACCTCTCTTAATCTATGGCAACTGAGTCTGTCCAGGATAGCTGGAGAACTTTGTAAAGAAATTGATTTCAAGAAATATGCACTATATATCGGGTTATCAATATTAGGTACTTGTTGATGCATTCAAGAAATTCTAGAAGACAGTGAATCAAGATTTTTTTGGGGGGGGGACACAAATTTTACATTTAAGCTCTTAAACTTAGCCTTCAATTCACTGTTCTGAGGATGATATTATTCTGATTAGCCAGGTTTGTGTGGAGCAGGGCTACTCTGCCTTTTATAGGTCCTATGCAGAGAGGCCTCTGTTCTACTTGGAGCCTTCACTTAATGCAGGTTGCCACTCTCATTCAGCACCTTGAGTCAAAAAACTAAAGTGCTTCAATTTGACATCCCAAAATATCTAGTTGATTGAGTCAGCTTGATCCAGCCTTGTGCTTTGTGTGCACAGAAGATCCTCTTGATGTCCAGATTGAAGCTGAACAGCTTCTCCAATCAGGCATTTCAAAGGGAAATTCCAAGTTGATCCACAGTGCTATTTTGAAGAGCTTTCCAATCAAAACTTTTTCAAAGTGAAGTATCCCTTTGAAGCTTTCCACAACCAAAATATTTAAGTTTAGTTCACTGCAGTCACTGTTATTTCCAAGCAAGAGTAAATAGCCTTTATAACACTTTATAACACTGCAGGAGTTTCTCTTTTGTGCCAGCAAATACATCTCTGGAATGTTCAGAGCAAGTTATGGAAATGATCCCAAAATTGTTGTTGTGGTGAGTATAAGGAATGCAAACACTCATTGGGTATATCCATAATTGTATGTGTATAAGACAAACAGAGGAAGGTGCTGCCTGGGATACTCTCCCCCTTCTCAGCATAGTTTGGTTCCCATGCCTCCATCCAGAAGGCATGCAGGAATTTTTTCAAACAAAATCCACCACAGCCAAGTCATTTTGATCCTATAAGAATGTTTCAAGAAACTAGAAGCTTTCCTGGAAATTCATTACAATGATTATATTTTGCTTTGCAATATACTATCTTCCCATGACTTTCTTATTAATTTAACTAAAAAGAAAGAAAAGAATGATAGGCTATGAAATTATTATTATTATTATTATTATTATTATTATTATTATTATTATTATTATTGGATTTCTATACCGTGCCATCTCCCAAAGGACTCGGGGTGGAGTACAATAATAAAAACAGTACAAATGCTATATAATTAAAAAGAAATTAAATATGAAACCCAATAATCAGATTAAAACAATACCATAATATCTGGTATCTGGTATTCACCAAAGGAAGTGTCCTTGGCATAATGACATACCTGACTCCCCATTTGTTGAGTGATAATATTGTTATCCTACAGCATTATTCACCTTTCTTCTGACTATATCGCACATTCTAAAAATATTATAGAAGAAAGTTGTACCTGGTGTTTCTTTATCTTGGCAGAAGGGTGTAATTTTTCATTAGGATACATCCATAACTCACTCTGCCTGCCTGCCTGCCTGCCTGCCTGCCTGTTTGTCAGAGAGGGAGGGGGAGAGGAAGGGGGAGGGAGGGAGAGGGAAGGAGAGAGAGAGAATTTCAAATGGTTATGTGAAGTTTGTAAAAAAATGTACTTAAGTAATCCATTGAGTGGCCATTGGGGATAGAACCAAAGCATCACAATGTCTATCTGTAACAGTATATTTATGTTAAAATTAGGTTATCTTATACAGACCATGGGGTTTTTTTCTATTTGGCATATCTGACTGGGAAATTATACTGTCCACAAGTCTTGGACAAGATGACTAATTGAGCATTCAGCATCTGTAATTTCTTCATACATGCCTATGGGCAAATATTATAGATTGGTCTAAATCTCTTGGATAATTTCTGTTTATAATTCTGAAGAGGCTGGAAATTAAGGGGTTTTGACACTGCAGCCTTAAGTTGCTTGATTTCTGTGCACAAATGGGCTGGAAATGAAGCCAGATTTTTAAATCCCTTTTTGGGTTTCATCCCTTTTTTCCATTTCTTTATTTGTTTGTTTGTTCAAAGCAGTGTCTGCTGACTCCTAATGACTCTAGGCAGCTTACAGTTTAAAAGGTGGAAACAACATTATTTAAAAAGAAAAGGCATCCTGAAGATAGACATATAAACAGAAGTCCTATCCAACAGGGGATCCATAATCAGTCCAGCCCAAGGGCTGGGAGAATAGCAAGTCTTCAATTTCCTAAATGTCATTAGTGAACCATGGTAATATTCTGAGAAAGGAAGCACTTATCTTACCAGCATTTCCACTGATAGACCATTTATCAGCTCCCTCTGCTGGCACTCCTCTTGCATTTGACTCTTCCAACTGACGAGTTCACTGGTAGAGCAAAAGAAAAAGACAACACCAGTTTTCCATTATTCTTGACACGAAAAGTGGGAGTATTTCTCATCAATTTCCCTTGGTCAAAAAGAGTCCATCTGTGAAGTTGTAAATTTCAAACACAAAGCACATAAGCAAGCCAGGAATACCAACATTTGCCATCCCATGAGTGAACTTTGCTTGCTTGTTTGTTGATTTTTAATGCTGCATAACTCCAGCTGACTCCGGGTGCACATAAATTACAAAATGGCAAACCAAACAACACAGCAATATGAAATAGGGAGATTCAAGAATGGTATACAAAGTCTGGGAGTATAGTCAGGTTTTCAAGGCCTTCTGTTATATTGGAAGCTTGTAATAGAACAAAACACAGAAGATGAAGGAAGTCCCCTTTGACTTTTAAGGGAAACTGCCAAAAATCTTGTTAGTTCCCATAATCCAGCAGTGGGATGAAATGACCATGGAAGGCAGCAACCCAGTGAACAAAGGGGTGGGGCTTTCCTACCACATTATCAAGCAGATTGGTAGAGATGTTTGCCTGCAATGAAATGAAGTGTGGCAGGCAAGCTAGGTAGTATAAGTTAGCACAAGTCAAAAAGCACTTCTTTTCATATATAACAGAACATAGAAGTTGACTTCCTAGTGGGTTAGGGGCAAATAAAGCATTACTTTATATACTTCTGCCATGGAGAAAGGATTGGTGGTTGACTTGTACTGGTTACAAGGATAAGCCTTAACTCCTAGACAGGTTGAGAGAACAGAATATATGTAATGTTGGGACAAGAAGGTTGAGGTAGTGAGTGAATGTGAATTTCCAAACATATGAAGGGCTACTACATAGAGGAAGTCCATAACCTGGTTATTGTTGTCCAGGGTGTATAATTTTCCAAACATTAAAAAAAATATTTTATTGTTGCGGGGGGGGGGGTTCCTCATGATAAGCAGTAAGGAAATTCCTTACTGTGTTATGAGGGAGTTGACACACATGGGATGGTGGGCTGGGTTCAAGCAGAAACTAGATAACTGTCTGTCAAGAATGCTTTAATCTGGATTCCTTTACTGATGAAATGTTTGAACTACCATCACTCTATGAATTGCCTTTCCTTTGCTGAAATTTCAACATAAGCACTTCTCCAAAGTGAATCAGTGAAGCCAGGTCATACCATACCTACTACCAAACAGGATCAACAGAGTGCTATTCAATTTCACTTCTCTGCATTCCAGTTGTTATCAAATGAAAGCAGCAAGCCTGGTCAATCAGCCCTACCTCAATGTTTGTCAAGGCAGAATATTTCATCTCTGCAAGATGAAACATAAACATGGTTGGACATCTGTAATTAACCACTATGGTGGTGCAGTGGTTAGAATGTAATACTGCAAGCTACTTCTGCTGCCTGCCGGCAATTTGAACTGCAATTTGGCAGCTCAAATCTCACCAGGCTCAAGGCTGACTCAGCCTTCCATCCTTCTGAGGTTGGTAAAATGGGGACCCAGACTGTTGAGGGCAATATGCTGACTCTGTAAACCACTGAGAGAGGGCTGTAAAGCACTGTGAAGTGGTATATAAGTCTAAGTGCTATTGCTATTGCCAATGTAATTCTGTATCTATGTGCATGAAATGCTAGACTGCAGTGTTTCTGGCAAACTAGTTCATAAAAGTGGAGTTTATTCCACTGCATGTGTGCATTAAACACCTTTTAGTCTTTCAGCATTTTCTCCAAGCTGCAACCTAAGAATCTGCTGTTTAGTGGATCTATAATCGCCTTGAATAGAAGACTTCACAGCTGAGAAAAACATCACATTATACAAATGGAACAGTCTTACAACAGCTGAACTACAAATCCTTATTTTCTATTACAACACAGCTTCATTGCTCCCTTGGTTTAGCTGTCTGCTGAAATCTTAAACACCCACTTAACACTTATCAGCAGTTAATGGCACATCAGTGCTCACAAGTTGGTGCTAAACTATTACAAGACTAGTCTTCTGTGCCAATGAAATGCTGCTTGTAGTTCTCTTGGAGTCAAGCAAGATTGTTGCAGATTTTGCATCTTACATCTCTTCTATCTACCATCAAACTTGGCAAACTGTACAGAGATTATGGCATTGAGATTAGAGCAGAGGTTTCAGACTAAACCGGAGGTGAGTTCCTGTACTGTTATCACTCACAATTTATTTGCCAGGACTGTCAGATAACTGTTGTTATTTTCCTACATTCTGGCTTGTGGTTTGTTATGTCCATTGTGCCCTTTATTTTCAACAGAAATAAATTTAACTCCCCTTTCCATTTTGTTTCATTTATCTCTTTTTCCATTTTATGTTCATAACAACCCTATGAGACATAGTAGCATTAGCAATTGATTCAAAATTGCCCAGTGAGGTTTAAATGTAAACATTGCCCATGAAGTAGTGTTGGAGTAGATTCTACAAAGCAACAGTCTTTATTTATCCAATGGTCTCCCAAAAATAATATTGATTTATGGTCTCCATATGTGATACATTTGAGAATGAGCAATACTTAAAAAAGGTACATACTGGATTTTTCTATAAAGATCCCATAAAGCACATAACACACACATTAGAAAAGCTACAATATACTGGAGAATTTTCCATGAAAACCTCATATACTGGGTATCTTAGAAATTTAATTCTTTTAGAAGTGTTTTATATAAACAGACTTTTGCCACATATTATTTTAAAATCTGATAAAAATAACAATGGAAGAGAATCAACACTCTTGCAAAAGAATTGTGTATTGATCTCTTTGTTTATGTTGAGTGGAGAGTCAAAGCTGTATCTATATTTCCTCTCTTCCTCTCTTATTAGAAGAATATAATTCAAACAAGATCAACATTTTCTGTATGTTCATCCTATGCTTTTTTTATAGAATCAAGACAGGCTGCATGTATCCCCAATATAGGATTGTAACTTAAAATATATCTAATGATGGAGAGGGATTTATTGAACTAGAAAATATACGTATTCTAGGCTAAAACTATTTTCTCACAATTGGGGGAATTATCCATAGATGCCCACATTACATAAATGTGGTGAAGACATTTTAACAGAAACTTTTGGAGGAAGTCTAAAAAATGGCAGGCTTCCTTTCTATAGAGATTTACAAAACTTACCCCTTCAATGTTTTCAGGCAGGGCAGCCTGGATTGTTCATCAATATCACAAAGCTATAATGTTGGATATAGGTTTTAGTCAATGCCAATGATTTGGAAGCATATATAAAAATAGGGAGGGGATTAATCTGATTTCACCATGTAACCAAGATTGTATTGAGGGAAGCCCCCCTCTCTTAGAAGAATGAAATATTTCGAGGAATATTTAAAAAGGCAGCCCCAATCTCCCTGCCCCCAAGCAGAAACTGAGGAGGCAGATTTGGTAATCCATTCAAGACAGGATATTTTGAAACTTCCTGAAGCAAAATCTGAACAAAGGCAGAATGGTAGAATTAGTCCCTCACCCAAGATCCAACATAGGATAAAGCCATTAAGCCACAATAAGAATTACCCAACACCCTTTCAGAACCCAAGCCCCTTCATTGCACCATCCCAGAGCAGTCCAAACTCCACCTGGGCGCTCAGACAAACAACAAACCAGAGATAAACCAGATTAGCTAAGACAAGCACTTAGGATTTGCATTTCTCTTTTGTCTATAGAACAAGCTATGACCTCTACATAACCTCTACATGACCCCATAGGAATCTGACAACAGCCAATGGAATATATGTTCTTGCACAGGAACAGGAAGCTCAAATAAGGGGGTATAAACCCCCTTACTCTCAACTCCATTTTGTCAGCTGCCCAGAACCACAAACCCTGGTGGTTCAGCTTCATCAATAAATGGACCCTCTTTCGAATCAGCCTCCAGCTTTTATTTTATTTCCAGTGTCTTCCTCCCAGTTTGGAACTGAACCAGATGGATATTTCTTCCCTCAGTACAATGATTAATTTGGCCTGAATTTGATTTATTTTCCCTTTTTTTTTAAATCCAAAAAGAGTCGCTAGATATTTTTGTTATTAACTTTGACCTGTTGCCTCTGGGGATAGAAACTTATCTCCAATTTTTCTTTTCTTTCCTTTTTTCCTTTTTTACTTTTTTCTTATCTTTTTTTCTTAAACACTCAGTGGGAGAGAAAAAGAAGCAGTGGCTGCTGACAATTATCTGACACTAACACCATCTGGCCACCATCTTGTTTGCCCTAAATTAATGCACAGGATGCTTTTATGGAGTTTTAAAACGTGATCTGACATCAGGATTTCCCACTGTTTGCTGGCAATTAAATTTATCACAATCTCAACAAAGCTGGGAACAATAGCAATGAAAAAGAGAAAAAAGGACAGCAGGAGGTAAAGATATAATAACAATCTTGCCTGAGTGATTTCACTCTGATTCTTTTATAATGGAAGACATTAAAAGAAATAATAGTCTTTCCAAGGCATTCCCTTGTTCATTTCTATTTCTAAATGTAAATTAAACCTAACAAATTGTAAGTGATTATTTTATAAGGTCAGGTAATGCCATGCCAATGGGCTGCATGCCAAACTGCATGCCAAGTAGAGAGAGAGAGAGAGAGAGACAGAGAGAGAGCTAAACATTGAGAATGATGCTCTGAATGTTCATATTAATTCAGATCATGTCTCCAGTTGTTTCCATCTCCACTTGTTTAAGTAGATGGAAAAGAAAAGAAAGAAATAATAATAATGTCTTCTTGAACAACAAAAGTATATTTTACCTGGATGGTTTTTTTTACTACTTTGTAATGATTTGCGTAAAAATCTATTTTGTTTTGTTTTTAATTTCACCTTTCCTAAACCTCTGACTGTATGAAAACTACTGAAGCATTACATATTGGCAAGAAAATGTGCAAGTTGATCTTCTGTTTTTTCATCCAGAAGGAACACACTGAAATAAAGGATGAATGTGTCTGTGTGCAGAATGATTGCTTCAAAAAGGGCTGATTGTAGAACTTACTATTTCTAGATAGAAGGGAAAGAGTTTAAATATCTTCACCTTCAGTTATGCTTTTACTTTTAAACTAAATAAAAGAGCAGGGGAAAGCAATAATCAAGCTGGACAAGCAATAATCTAGACAAATACATGTTTCTTACATGGACAAGTTTCTTCTAAAAACATATCTTTAGGGTAGAGAATAAATATTCTTCCATTCTTCTTTTTGTGTTTGAAATAATGCACGTGTCTAAATTATTGCTTGTCCAGCTTGGTTATTGCTTTCTCACAAAAAGTAAAAAAAAAGTGGGGGGAAGGACATTGTACTCTAAACTAAAGATATATTTCTGAAAGAAATTTGCTCATACAAAGAACTCATATGGTGTTTAAAGTCTACAAAAAGAAAGTGTGCTTTTCATTTCTGTGGAAATGGTCAAAACAGAAGATTTGGATGATATGACATTTCCCCCTCTTTTGTCTTTTGCCTTCTTGTGAAAAAGAGAAGAGTGATTTTGGTCTCCCTGGTATGCTGATCAAGAGGAAATGCTTAAAGATGAAAGGTTCCATTTAAAGCCATGCTATAATAGTGACATAGATGTACCCATTCATTACTTCACAATAGGGAGTGGGGAAGCAAAAGGAATCATTTCAGTCAATGAGTAATTTATTTATAGAATCCATCATTCTAGGATGTCCTGACGGCCTTGTGGCATTAGAAGAATGGAATGAAGAATAGTTTCTATCCGTGACTCAAAGCAGACATGTTTTTCTACGGTAAGTGCTCCTCTTATAACTAAAAGATGGACACACTCAAGAAAGAATGTGTGTTACTGCCACATCCTCTTCAGCCAAATCCCAGGAGCAATTCTCAAAGGAAAAAAAAAGCTGGATAAGATGGTCATTAATTCAGTGAGGTTTATGATGTTTCTCAGTCCAACTTTAAGGGCAATTTTCATTAAAAAAATCACTTTGCTTTTCCTCAGTAGTATTAAATGTACCCACTTGCACTTTTAACAAACAGCTTGTTTTCCTCCTGTCAGTTCCTTTATATATAAAAAGTAACCCCAACAAGTAATATTAATCCTATTTGGAACTTCTGAGCCAGAGTATGAAATAGTTTAAAACAACAGAACAGGTAGCACAAATCTACTATTATTGTTGGGGTTGTCCATGCTGCATCTATCAATATATTGTCACTTGGGCAAAATTAACTATGGATGAAAAAATAGTCAGTACTGTTATTTAGCACATTTAATCACCACAGAATTCTCATGGATCCATTGCCAATTAGTGGAAGACATAACATCCATTATCCACATTACCTTCACATTCAGAAGCAATATGTCTCTAACTATGGGGGCGGGGGGGAATATTCCATTCAATTGTGCTTGGAGATGGCCTGAACTGGTCTCTGCAGGCTGCATTTTTTGGCAAGATTATTCAGAATGGTTTGCCATTGCCTCCTTCCTAAGACTGAAAGAAAGTGACAGGCTCAAGGTCAACCAATTAATTTTGTGCCTAAGCAGGACTAGAACTCATGGCATCCCAGCTGGAAGGAAGGAAGGGACAGTCCATTTACATAAAATCAGCCAGCTCTTTTCATCTGAGTTTTGACAGGCTTTTGTCTATTCAAATGGGACTAGCATGCTAGTAGCTACCATCAAACTCTGCCAAAATGTGAACATGTAATAGTTATTTCTTGAGTGTCCTGTGATATGATTCCTAAAGCAAGGAATTGAATTGCGCAGCTTCTGAAGCTGCTTCTAAAAAAAATCTTGTGGTTAATGCACATACCAATTCATTTCTGTAGCAGTGTACTGTGCTTCTTCTATAACAGTTGGAGTTACAACTGCACTTAGTAGTATACTTATGGAAGAGTTTAATGTTGAGTTATGTGGCTTTCCAGGGTCTTTATCTGTGTTACTTGTTCAAATATTACATAAACAAGCCTCTAAATTACAAAATGATGTAGAATAAATTATATAAAAATCCATGTGGTCAGCTACCCAGAATCAACATGCTTGGTGTTCTGCTTCACTATTAAACCATATTTCCAATCAGCCTCCATGTTTCCAGTGTCTTTATCCCCACTTGGAACTGAACCCAGATGGATATTTCTTCCAACAATGTTTATTCTTGACAATGGGGACTTGTAAAAGTTTACATGAATTTAAAAACCAGAATTTCTTCGATCCAAAATCACATTATGTGCCACTTTTGTGAACAACATCCAACTTCCTTAAGAACAATACTTAATTGTGGCCTTTGAAAGTATACAGAACTAGCCCTTGGATTCCTACCTTCCTGAATATCCACCTCCTAGATACCAATTCATACTTTCTGACATACACTTTAACTCTTCCATTCACAATTAAATGTATGCTGTTCAGGCACTACTGATACTCATCAAATCCACTTTTTAAAATCAGCCCACCTACATTTTGTGATGCATTTTGTTTATGTGCATATTGAATATTTTCAATCAACAGGCCAGTCCATAGCAATTAGCCATAGACAAATAACGCACATCAAAGAAAAAATAATAGTGTAATCTACAAAGTATTATAAATGATAGTGTACATTATAAACAGCATCAAAATGTGAAATGAGCAAAAATTTATTACAATAAATAAAAAGAAATAGAACATTCAAGAAAAACAATACAAATAAAGTGCCCAAGGAACTTTTAATTTCTTTTTAGAACAAAGAAGAGGCCAAAAGAACAGATGGAACAGATTGCAAATCACAGCTCCCATGTAGCTATACATGAATAGAGCTGTTCCTTACAACAGAACAAGACTGAGTCATATAGGGATTTATATGGGATAGCTAGCACCTTGAATGGGCACAAAAGACAGCTGAACGCTAATGGAACTTGGCCAGTTCTGGTATTATATGTTCCCATCAGAATGCCAAAATGAATATAATTGCTGCATTTTGTACCTGCTGCAATTTCCTTCATACCTTCTTTAAGAATATCCCCACCGAGAGGCCATTTCACTGCTCTAAGCAGAAGGTAACTGGTGCAAGGGATAATGGTGGCGAGGCCTGCTCTTATCAAAAAGAGATGCAGTAGTTAAATCTTCTGCAGATAGTAACAAGGACACCTAGCCAGTCTGGGGCAAATTGAGGGAGAATGTGATGATGTCTTGGGGTGAGGATGTCTTCCTCCAAGTCACTGAGAGTTATGAAAACCTGCAATTATTGTGGTTTTAATTTAAATCTGTTAAAAATCTTATCTTGCAATCTGGTCCTAATAGGAATGAACAAGCTTGCCACATCAAACAAGGAATGGGGATGGTGGGAGATAGCACAGGGATGGCATCTATCCTTACCACCTCTGGCAATTGTATCCAATAGCTTCATCAAACATTAAATAGAAAAGCAAGCAAGTTCAAACACTGTGAAATATTGCAGCCTGAAAATCACTGAGCAGAGCAAATACACTCCAGCCTTACTTTATGAAACTTATGGAATCTCAACAATGTTGGGGTCCCAATCCCTAGCTACCCAAGTTGGTTAAGAAACATTTTATGGTCAATTTTATTATTAAAAGCAACTGAGATAACCAGGAGCAAAAGCAGAGTTGACTTACCCCTGTATGTTCCTTTATCAAATGGTCCTTTCAGGAGGATCATTTGTGTTCTATTTCTAATGAGAAAGCAGTCTGAAACAGATCTATGAAATCAGTTTCCACCATAGTTTTTGGAATTGATCTGCCATCATGCTTTCACCTACTTGATCAGGAATGGAAAACTTGAAATTGTCACAAATTCCTTTAAAAGGAATTGTTTGTTTGGCAGGAGATCTATCAACACTTCTCGTAAGATTGGCACTATCTTCCCCCTTCAAAAAGAGACACTAATCATCAATTGCCTCTCCCTCAGATGATTCCTCCCGGTTCTATCAGGCAAATTCTTCCTTCAAATGCCTTGCTCAGCTTACTAAGTTCCCACCTGTGAAACAAATTTCAAGAATAACTTCCCCTTCATCGGATTGAATAAGAAAGGTAGAAAGAAATGAAAGGAGAAAATTTAGGGCAAGCTGTATACTAACTCCAAAGCAAAAGTGAAAAAGAAAAGTTATGCTTGTATAGTAAATATTTGTATTTCTGACATTTTATCACAGTTTTACTATATTATACTTCTCACCTTACACTGAGCTAGTTACATTTGGAAAATATGGTCCATAACTACTTCACTTGTTAGTATCTTTTTTCAGTATTCGTTTTATGAACTGGAATACATGTATAAAACTTAACTCTATGACTCATTGATAATTTAGTATTAATTTCTCTTTGGACCACTGCATTCTCTACATATTTATACTAAAGCAGACATCATGTGCTGAACATAGAAGCAACTTATCAATCAGTAAATTTAGAACAGTTCACTGTGTTTTATTTATATAAGGTGCTCTGGAACTAGGAAAAAAATGCCAGCTATCAAAGTCATTGAAAGGATTATTGTTATTGGAAGCACTTAGAGAATTTTAGTCCATATGTTTCATGGCATGAACCAAAGCCTTATGTTTTTGTTTATATCTTAGATGTAGAGATTTCAGTTCAAAATATAAATATACTTACTTGTAAAACCACATAGGAACTTACTGACATTTTTAATGCTGCCTTAAAGATGGTCTTAAATACAGTATATGGAGAACATTCAAAAGTTGTACCTCTAACTTGAATATTATTTTTAAGTGAAATTATATTAAGTGTGAGCATATGTCTTTCCTAATAGCTTGAACACATCGTCAATAATTTATTTAGTTTATCCAAGACTTCTTACCATGTTTCCCCGAAAATAAGACACTGTCTTATATTTTTTTTGGCTCCCAAAAACACACTAGGTCTTATTTTCAGGGTAGGTCTTATATATTTATGGTGCCAAATAGTGGGTGTGAGTGTGTAGGGGGGTTGTTTTGCGGGTGCACGGTTGCTTCCTGAAAAGTCTTCCTGGAACTGGAGATTTACACTAGGTCTTATTTTCGGGGTAGGTCTTATATTAGGGCAGGTTTAGAAAATAGTGCTAGGTCTTACTTTCGGGGTAGGTCTTATTTTCGGGGAAACACGGTAGCTGCAAAAACTGATTGTTCTGTGGGGAAAAATAATATTTTGCTATATAGTGAAGATATACATCAAACTGCCAACCCCACTAACATAACTCTTACTCAGCCTCCAACTGCTTTGAATTGGCAATAACCATGGCAAGTGGAAGTGATACCTCTAGAGGTCGTGAATGGATATTTATTTTGGAATATTTACACTAGTCATTTCTAAAATTACTTTAGGAGTCAGAAGTAAAGAGTAGGTCTGGGCTTAGGAAACCATGCAGAAGCATGCAACCATTTCATGGCTGAAGGCAGCACTTCATCTATGAGTAACATGCCAAAGGACCAAATTCCAAAAGTAGACATAGGTAAGATAAATAAGTGATAGAAACCAGAATAAAAACTAGATTAAAGTTATAATTAAGATAAATGCATATAACTTGATTGTTTCCCATTTCTTTAATAATTTTCTCACTCAGTTACTTTAACAAGTAGACTTTGGTGGCATTTGGAAAAAGTCCAAGGTTTGTGAAGATCAAAAATTGTGTAGCCCTGGGCTTCCGGTTGGGTGCTGCATCGATGCGGAGCTGAGGAGTGTGCTCTGAAAGGATCCGATTTTTGCTGTTTGGAGGCTTATTGAACCATGTCGGACCCTAGAAGGGTAGGCAAATGAAAGGGAAAGACCTGGAGATCTCGGGGAGGTGCTGCGAGCCTGGAGACCATGAGATAATCTTCGAAACCAATGGCAGAAGCGGGAGATCATACAGATCGGAACCACAGATGTGGCAGCCCAGCGGTTTAAAGAAGGAAGAAGGAAGCAGAGAGTGGAGAACAGCAAATTGTGCAGCGGGAAGGCAAAATTAAAGAAGATTTCAAGAATATCGATCTATATTTAAAAGGGAAATTGAAAATTCAAACTCCAAACTGAATGGTGAAGCAAAGCAGTGGAAACATCGGAAGGAGTACTAATTAAAGAAATGGCAGTAATTTTTTTTGCTGACTAATGGAGCATTGAAAAAGGAGGAGTTGAAGGGTGAGACAACAGTGTTTAACTTTGCTTCGGGAGTTGAAAAGTGAGTTGTATAACTATAATATTGGTGTTTGACATTTGAGAATTGGGGGGGTGACAGTGTCCAAGTGAGACAGAGGGATCATAAGAACAGTCGAGAGCAAAAGTTTGAAAGGACAACAACTGACACTTTGAAAGACTTAAGGAAAGATTGAGGAAAGAGACTTTGTAATTGCATCATTTGCTTGGTAACTGTGATAAAGAAAGAAGAAATAAAATAATTAAGATCTATAAGTGGAACTGGCAATGTGTGGTGAAAAAGAATAAAGGATCCAGAAGAAGAAACTACAATAGAAAGGAGAAATGAAATGGTGGAAGTGACTTTGCAATTTTAAAGAGTGCATTTTGAACCTGAACTAAGAATTGTAATAAGGTATTTACCAAGCTGTTAGACACGGATGCAACCAAATAATATTGGTAAAACTTAATTTAAATAGATATATATGTGTTAGAATACTGAATACTGGTTAACTATCTTTGAATAATTGAGCAATTGAAAGAGTGTTGTATAAAGATAGAACATAGACCTCTAAATATTAATCATATATTAAGAAACTTAGACATTTCTATTCAGAGATAAGCATAAAATTAAGAACTATTTATAGATAAGAATTTAAGTACTTTAATGAATTGGCTGTTTTGAATTAATTAAGTAAGTACATGAGACTGTCAACTCTATGAGTATGTATATTGATATTTGATTAATAATGAATTCTTTTAAGTATTGTAATAGTGAATAAGTTTAATATATTAATAAGTTTAATAACTAGAAATAGAAATAAGAATTGATTGTGAACTAATAGAATTTTGGTAATTAATAAGACATAATATATGTATTAAGACTATTACAGAACTAAAAAGGAGAGGAAAATAGTACTCTACTAGGGATAATTGATGGTTGATTGGAAAGAGCTGCTACAGATAGTTAAAATGACAACGACAATTACAAGTGTAAAATCAGGAAAGAAAGCCACAACAATGATGTCTTCACCTGTGGGGCAGAGATCCATAGATGCAATGCTACTGGAAGAAAAAACTACTTCAACTCAAAGCTTACAGACGGTACAGACAATGCTTAATATGATGCAGGAAATGATGGTAAAAACCCACAAATTAATAGTGAGAAATCATGAAGATATGAAAACAGAGATGAGAACTGAAATAGGAGAAGTGAAAAATGAAATACAAAATTTGAACACTAAGATTGGAAAGATGCAGGAAAAAGTGCTAAAAAGTGAACAGAAATTAAATTCAGTAGAGGCAAGAACGGAGATGGTAGAAAAGAAACTAGAAGACTCTGAACAAAATTGGAAAGTGCTCTACATATGGAGTTAGAGAAGGCATCATTTTATCTTAGGTTCCAAAATGTGGTGGAAGATAAAAAGGAAGATCTACGTACAATTATGATCAATCTGATAGCGGCGGCCCTACAGAAACCAAAATTGGAAATTGAAAACGATGTAGATGAGGTCTATAGAGTATACACTCATTATGCGAGGAGATACAGATTACCCTGAGAGGTTCATTTTCGCTTTGCGAGGAAGTCAACACGAGACCTGCTCTATAGTAAGACTAGGGATGAACTACTTGTATAGAAAGAACATGAAGTGGTCACATTGAAACAAATACCCAGGAGAGTTAGAGAGCAAAGAAGGGGCTACCAATTTTTATCAATGCAACTTATTAGAAATGCTATTCCATTTAGGTGGCTTACCCCAGAAGGGCTCTTGGTCTCGTGGCAAGACAAAAAATATAAAATTGACACAATAGAAAAAACACAGGAATTTTGCGAATGATATATAGGACCCGAGGAAGAATGAGATAGTAGAGACGATTCAAATATGAAAAGCCAAGAGGAACAACTCTCCAGAGAAAAAGAACCAGATTCACTTCCACAACCCCAAAATCTCAGAGAAGAAAAGGAAGATAATAGATCAAGAAGAAGAGATCCTAGAACAAGGAATGAAATGAAAAATGCCTTCCACTGTCAATGACAATGATAGAGAAATTACCCTTTTCTCAGTTAATATTAATGGCTTAAATTCACCTTCAAAAAGAAAACAAATATTTGAGAAACTTAAAAAATAAAATGCTGACATAATTTGTATCCAAGAAGTGCGTATTCCAGATAACCAAGTGTCTACTTGGTATTCTAAAGAATATAAATATGGGGAAAATGTATTCGGCACTTGCAAACAAAAAAAAAAAGGGGGGGTATTGTAGTATACATAAAGGATTGGTTGCAACACAAACAAATATATAAAGATCAAGAAGGAAGAATTTTATTTATAGAAGTAATTATAAATCAGAAAAAAATGTTATTAGTTACAATATATGCCCCAAACACAAACCAAAAAGATTTTTATAACAAACTCCACCATAAAATAATAGAATTCGAGTGTGACAATGTATGCATTGTAGGTGACTTCAATGCAATCCCAGACAAAGATGAAGATTATAGAAGCGCAAAAAAAAGGAAAGGAGAGTACTCCCCTCGTCCTTTAAAAATATGGTAAGAGAACTTAATTTGAAAGACGTGTGGAGAGAATTAAACCCAAATAAAAAACAATACACTTTTTTTCAAATCCTCATAACTCTTGGTCCAGAATAGATCAGATATGGATGGACCCTGGGCTAATGAAGAATATCAAAAAGATTGAGATTGTGTCAAACATATGGGCTGACCATAATCCCATTCAAATTAAATGGAAAGGAAAGAGGAAAATAGGAAGGTGGACATTTAATAATACCATACTAAGAGACAAAGTATACATTGAAATGATAAAGAAAGAACTGAAAATATTTTTGAAATAAATAAAAGAGAACACACCTCCCTACAGAACCTCTGGGATACGACCAAGGCTTATGTGAGAGGTTTAACTATTGCATATAACATTAAAAAGAATAAAGAAAAAAGACAGCAACAAAATTTATGGAGGGAGAAACTTAAAGACTTAGAAACAAGTAGACAAAAGAACCTGAATAATTCAAATATTAAGAAAGAAATTGATTTAATAAAACATAAAATAAATCTAAGTATACAGGAAGATTTGGCCCGAAAAATTAAACTAGCAAAGCAAAATTACTTTGAAAATGCAAATAATCCGGGGAGGTGGTTAGCTCATAAAATTAAAAAAGAGCAAGGAAAAAGAACAATCATAGGTCTTCAGGATCAGGAAGGGAAATTATGTACGCAGTCTCAAGAAAAGAAAGAAATTGCCAAGGAATTTTTTACGAAATTGTATAAGCAAGAAGAAATATCAGAAAAATGTATTGATAATACTTGAATGAAAAGAATTTGCCTGAAATTATGGATGAAGAGAAACAAAATTTGAATAATAAAATTACCATAGAAGAAATTAGGAATGCAATTGGAACACAAAAAGCAAATAAGACCCTTGGACCAGACAGAATTCCTTCAGAATTTTACAAGGAATTCCAAGAAATTATAGAGGAGATGCTGGTGGATTTGTACAATGAGGCTTTGGAGAATGCTAGGGTGCTCAAATCATGGTTGGAAACATATATTACTCTCATTTATAAAGAACAATCAGACCCACAAAATACAAAATTACAGACCAATATCACTGTTAAATGTAGACCACAAAATAATGGCTACAATTTTGGCGGAAAGATTAAAAAGAGTATTAAATAGAATTATTTACACTGACCAGAATGGATTCCTCCCCCATAGGCAAATAAAAACAAATACAAGAACGATTATGGATGTATTAAAATACTATGAGGTACACACAACTAGACCAATGGCATTGATATTTTTAGACACCCAGAAAACATTCCACAATCTGAATTGAAATTTTCTCATTAAACAATTGAGAGGCATGAAATTTAGCAAAAAGTTTATAGGATTTATTAAGACAATTTACAACATGCAAACTGCAAAGATATTAATAAAGGAGGAAAACACAGATGCCATAAAGATAAACAAGGGAGTAAGACAAGGTTGTTCCCTAGCCCCGCTATTATACATACTGGCAGAAGAGACTCTCTTAGTACAAATTAGGCAAAATCAAGAAATTAGAGGATTAAAAATTTAAAAAGAGGAGTATAAACTCCAGGCCTTTGCCGATGATATGGCATTTATATTAGAAGAACCTTTAGAAATGAGCCCCATATTACTTGGAGAAAAACAGTTGCAGGGTTAACAATTAATAAAGGAAAAACAAAAATCTTAACAAAAAACTGTACAAAGGAGCAGAAGGAAGAATTAGCAAATACATTAGGTATCCAGACAGTCAATAAAGTAAAATATCTAGGGATCTGGTTGACTGCTAGGTGTTCATCGATTAAGAAGGATAACTATGATAAGTTAATAATGCAAATAGTCAAAGACTTAGATAATTGGGTAAAATTGCAGCTATCATTATTGGGACGCATCTCGATAGTAAAAATGAATATTTTACCAAAACTGTTGTTCTTATTTCACACAGTGCCAGTCAAGTTGGAAAAGAAATTTTTTGTAGAACTAAATAAATATGTATCTAAATTTATATGGCAGAAGAAAAAACCTAGAGTGAAATTTAAATTATTGCAGGATGCCAGAAAAAAAGGAGGATTTGGCCTTCCAGATTTTGAACTATATTACAAGGCTGCTATAGTAAATTGGCTTAAGGACAGGGCTAAATTAGAAAATAGAAGACTATTAATATTAGAGGGTTTCGATCTTCAACTTGGCTGGCACGCTTTTATGTGGGATGGAAAATCTAAACAACATTCATATTTTCAAAGGCACCATGTAAGAAATGTGTTGTTTAATATTTGGGAAAAGATCAAAAACCATTACCTAAAGGTTCCACTGTGGCTATCCACGTTAGAAGCAGTTACGCACCCAAATGTAATGGAGTATGAAAATATTATCAGGTAGAAAGATTTATTGTATGATACAGGAGAGCTTAAAAACAGGAACCAAATACAAATACAAAGAAAGGAGATAGAATGGTGACCCTTTCTACAAATCCAAACCCACTACAAAAAAGACAGAGAACAGTTTGGCTTCAACATGACTCCACAAGAATTAGATAAAATGTGGTTAGGAGAGGAAAAGAAAGCAATTAGTAAAATATATAAATATCTTTTGGATTACAAATTAAAAGAAGAAACGGTTACAGACTCTATGATAATATGGGCTAGAAATGTGGGCCATAGTAATGAATTAGATAAATGGGAACACATCTGGCAAATAAATTATAAATTAACTCTGTCTGTCGCATATAAAGAAAATCTATATATTATTTATTTTATAAAATGGTTCATCGTTGGCACTTACCCCCTGTGAGATTTGCTAAGATGTTCCCCAACTTACCACCTAATTGTTGGAAATGTAACTATGTACAAGGAACGTATTTCCATATGTGGTGGACTTGCCCATGTGCCCAGAAATTCTGGAGGAATATCAGAAATTGGATTTTAAACATGACAAAACAAAAGTTAAAACTTGAACCTGAAACCTTTCTTTTAAGCATGATAAATTTAAAGATGAAAAAAAATACCAATACCTAATTTTGCATATTATAACTGCGGCCAGGATAACTTATGCACAAAATTGGAAACTGACGTCCATCCCTTCAGAAGATATGGTAATTAAAAAAATTCATGAATGTGCTAAAATGGATAGTCTAACCAAGCTGTTAAAAAATAAACAAGATAGTGATTACTATGAAATATGGAATATTTGGTATGAGTGAATAAAGAAAACGTAACATTTGATACTTGGATAAGTCACGGAATAGTTAGAAGACGTGTATTTAACATTAAATGATATAGAGAAACTAAAATACTAAAAGAACAAACGAGTTATTCTAACAAGGTAGATCACGTTAATGAAGAAGATAAAGATTTTAACCATTGCTCAATATATGTTGTAAAATGTATATATGTATATATGTGTGTGTGTGTGTTCGTTTGTTTGTTTTAAATTTATGTTAAATAAATAAAATTTATTATAAAAACAAAAATTGTGTAGCCCTGCCCAACATAACAACAGGATAAAAATAAGCACAAGTTAGAATATATGACAAAATAATAATAATAATAGACACAAATAGAGAAGAAGAAAGCCATACTACAGTTTTAGTCTATTCCACTGGTAAAGTAAGTGCTTTGCATTAAGTTTCAATAAAGTGCCAACACCTGTGAGGATTTTTTGGCTGTACTCTATTACAAACGTCTTGTTTTAAAAAGGTGACTGAGCGCATCCCTGTGATGAAATAAATATGACATTACAGGTAGTCCTTGACTTACAACTATTTGTGCAGTGACTGTTCAAAATTATGATAGTACTGACTTACAGTACTGTAAGGGGCTTACAAACAGTACTCAAAGTTATGACCACTGCATTGTCCTTGCAGTCATGAGAATAAATTCAGGCATGAATGATCACAGGGATATTTCAGCAGCTCCTACCTGCCTATCTTCCCACCATCCCACTACACCATCCTACCTCTCACCAGGATGGCACTCCCCAGGCCTTGGGCCTACTTCCTGCCCTGTTGGGTCTTACACTTTGGGCTTCCTCTCTACTTTTTCTGAAGATCACCTTTGGGAAGGAGAACTGGCCAATCTACCACAGGCCTTCCTATAAGGAGGTCACATGGTGCCATCCTAGAACTGGATGCCATTTTGCGAGGGGCTGCAATTCTTCTGTGGGAGAATTACAGCTGGTCCCCAAATGACACTCATTTTTTATATGGCACCATGTCCTTTGAGAAACCTATCTTTCCCAAAAGTGATTTTGGAGATAGCCATCGGGAAAGAGAAGTAGGGGATCTGCTCCTTGGTTTTCCTAACTGAAAGTCCAGGGTTGTTGTTCTCCTCTACCAGCATGGCAGGGACATCCAGTGCCAATAGCAGACTGTACAGTGTATTAGGGTTCAAGGAAGTCCTTGACTTATGACCACAATTGAGCCCAGAATTTATGTTGCTAAGTGAGAAATTTGTTCAGTGAGTTTTGCCTTATTTTATTACTTTTCTTCCCACATTTGTTAAGTGAATCACTGCAGTTGTTAAATTAGTAACACGGTTGTTAAGTGAATCTGTTTATATCTTAGAAGTAGAGATTTGAGGACCCAGATTGTTGGGGGCAATATGCTAACTCTGTAAATAGCTTAGAAAGGGCTGTAAAGCACTGTGAAATGATATATAAGTCTAAGTGCTATTGCTAATCTGGCTTCCCCATTGATTTTTCTTATCAAAAGGTCAGAAAATATTATCATGACCCCAAGACACTGCAACAGTCATAAATATGAGCCAATTGTCAAGCATCCAAATATAAATTATGTGACCATGGGGATGCTGCAACCGTCATAAGTATGAAAAATAGCAATAGCAATAGCTCTTAGACTTATATACCACTTTATAGTGCTTTACAGCCCTCTCTAAGCGGTTTACAGAGTCAGCATATTGCCCCCACATTTTACCCACCTCGGAAGAATGGAAGGCTGAGTCAACCTTGAGCCTGGTGGGACTCGATCTGCCAAATTGCAGTACTGCAGTCTAATCACTGCGCCACCAAGGCTCATGGTTATAAGTCACTTTTTTCAATTCTGTTGTAACGTCAAACAGTCACTAAATGATTTGTTGTAAGTTGAGGACTATCTATATATCTATATACAAACATGGTGCTTAAAAAATAGAATACTTGTTTGCCTTCCTCCTAGTATCTGTGGTAAGGGCTTTTTCTTTAGATCAGCTTCACAGTCTACACTCCTTTCAAATAATTCAAAATGCATTCCCAGCTATCCTGTGCATTATAAAGTGCAAGCAATCTGGGGTTGTATTGAAGCAATAGAAGTAATTTTCAACCTTTTAAAAAGTTTTTAACCTTATTTTTATTATTTATAAAAATATTTGTTATATATTTTATCCCACATTTATTATTTTTATAAATAACTCAAGGCAGTGAACATACTTAATAGTTCTTCCTCCTCCTGTTTTTCTCACAACCACCCTGTGAAATGGGGTGAGTTGAGAGAATCACTGGCCCAAAGTCACCCAACCAGCTTTTACACCTAACATGGGACTAGAACTCAAGGTCTTCTGATTCATGCCGTAATCATCTGAGAAGACTTTACAACTATTATAAGATAGTAGTTGGCTGAATAAAAGTGTTAATACTATAAGTAGTTATATAATCTGATGTACTATAAAATATACAGTATTTTAAAGATACCTTCAAACTGTGCTCAATTTCAGGTGAATGGGTAAAGAAACATACCCATGCAGTTTGTTTGGTTTCAGTATGGAAGTGGTTTGTCACCAATCTTCTAAGCTTTTAGTCTTCATAGTCTAGCCTAATTCTGGATTCCCAGATGGTCTCCCATCCAAGTACTAAACAGGCCTGATAGACCAGCGATACGCTGTGATGAGTGGCAGTGAATGAAGGGTGAAGAATCTATAGGCCTCCAGATGCTATTGAACTATAGGTTCCAGCATCCTACTGCCTTAGTTGGGGTTACTGGAAATTATAGTACATCAATATCTGAAAGGTGATAGATTTTCCATACCTGCAATAGACCTCTGTGGAAGGCTTTAATCCAATCACAAGCTGTTATTTACATGTTAACACAATTGCTTAGTGGCATTATTTTAAATAGAGAGACTAGAATTCTCTAAATATTCTATCAATGATAATTATTCCTCTGGGAGGAGGCATTGTGAGCAAATTGCTTGTTCTTCTCCATGCACTCACGCTTAGTAATTAAAAATCACCCCAGAAGCTCTCTTGGGTGAGGTGAACCATTAAATTAGAGAGGTGGGCCTAAACCTTTTAGACTAGGTAGAATTTGTTCATGTGGAAATTTACTATTGCATCCTTCACTGGACACATTTCGGATGTAATAAAGGTGAATGAGCAGCCACTTTATGGCAGTGACTAAAAATGTTTCCTTTCCATGGCTGACTGCAAATGAGCTCTTGTTTATTTACTGCCAACTTTGTCCCTTGAAATAGCTAAATTCAGTGTCGTTTCTGCTAAACCTGTTATCTATTCCCCGCAACTGATCTGAAGAATCCCCAGACATGTGCACAAAAGAAAGGAAAGTCCTGTACTCAAGAAAAAACTCTGGTCCTTAAATTCTATCATTGTTGACCATTCTCCTAACAATTTCACAAGGATTTTGCAAGAGTATTTGCCCTCAGTGATGCTAGTGATTCTTCTTCCATGTCAGGCTTAATACTATGACACCTTTGGTTTCCTTGCCCTTCCTATCCATTCAAGAAGAGAAGCCTCATTGGCTGGGTCCTTCTGGAGCAATCTGCTAGGACCTTTTACTTTGGGGGATTCTTCTTTCCTCACTAGTCCTATGCTCTCCTTTGGTTTCCCTGATGGTGCACCCATGGAATTCTTCACCACCAACCCCTTTCCATATAATCTGCTTTGATACTTTACACTTTTTTTCCTTAGCACCCTAGTTTTGATGCTATATAATCCAAGAAACAGAAAACAGTTTCTTCTTCATTTCTTCTATAAGGCCTTTGTATGTAGGTAGGTAATAAGGGAGGGAGGGAGGGAGGGAGGGAAAGAGAGAAAGAAAGAGGAAGGAAGGAAGGAAGGAAGGAAGGAAGGAAGGAAGGAAGGAAGGAAGGAAGGAAGGAAGGCAGGCACAGGTATTTCAGTTTTGTAGTAAGGAAGGACAGGTATTTCAGCAACATTCCTTATTCCAAATTTAGCATATTTTCAACAAAAAGGAGAAACTTTGCAATAGTGTGGCAGGGCTAAGATAGCAATGCTGGGCAGCCTGTGCAGAAACTGAAGGGGTTCCCAAATGTACAGGTTGAATGGAGTATGAGCTTCTAGGCTTGGGGAATCATTCATTTCCTTAAGTAAACTTTGTTGGATCAGTCACAAGATTTTAAAACAACAGTAAACAACAGTAAATTTTACCATCAGAGAATTTACCCATCCAGCAGCCCACAACAAAATGGCTGCTGGACAGAGAATAGCAGCTGGACTACCCCAAATATACTGGGGCTGTGACTCAAATGGAATAAAGTGCTTGGGAGTACAAGCTCTGAAGCACTTAAGACAATTCAAGTTGAAAAGCAGAAGTTTTAAATTAAAACAAGAAGACTTGAGTGCAAGAGGCATTTGCAATACCTGGGAGTGTGAGAAGAATGAGATCAGCCATTGTGGCACTAGAGGAAGCCTGGACTGGCAATGGAATGGATCAAGTTGTACCTGCAGATCTGCCCCAAGCCAGATTCAGTTGAAGCAATCACAATAAACAAATGCATGGACTGGAATAGACTGAAATAAAGTCTACAGGTGGTTGAGGCATTTTTACCAGTTTCTATTTCCTTGTCTCAATGGCCAAATTATTTCTAAGACTGACACGCAGAATATTGATGCAGAATCCTAATGAAAGAAACATGTTTATTTCACTCTTCCCAATTTAATTACTACTCTGACAAGAAAGATAATTTCAGCATGATTTGTTCTTCAAAAAATCCTTATAAACATGTTTTTAATGGTTGCTCATAGACAGTTTGGTTTATAATTTGTCTAATAACCATTCTAGGACCAACAATTATTAACTGCTTTCTTAAACCACCACTATTATTAAAGATGTCTCACAGGATTGTAACTTGCAATGTTGCCTTGTATATTGCTGCAGCAGAGAAAATAAGGTCTTTGCAGGAGATGGGCAGTTCAGGGGTGTGTGTGTGTTGAGGGTGTGGAGGTGTGTGTGTGGGGGTGTAATTATGTGCATTTCTTTAAGGAAAAAATGTTTCTGAACAGGATTCAGGTATAGAAATCTGCCATTTCTACTACAATGTAATTAATCCAATCACTTAGAATTGTTTTTAAAATATCAAAACAAAAAGAGCCTTGGTGGTGCAGGCCATTAAATCCCTAGCACTTAAGTTCCAGCTGCCTGCAATTACTGCAGGCTCAAATCCCACCAGGCTCAAGGTTGACTCAGCCTTCCATCCTCTCGGGGTAGGTAAATTGAGGACCCAAGATTGTTGCGGGCAATAAACTGACTTTGTAAAAATGCCGCTTAGTAATAAGCAGGCATATACAATGGAATGAAGGCTATTGCTGAGAGCATTGGGTTGTATCCCAAAAATTGTAAGCCTCCCTGAGTCTTCGGAGAAGGGCGGCATATAAATGTAATTTTTTAAAAAAGTATACCAAATTGAGAGAGACAGAAGATTAAACCATTTGGAAATATGCATTTGAATTCATGAAACCATAATGTAAATATTAACACATATACAGATTTTCCCCTCTAAATGTGGCATAGCTGTAAAGAGTCATATAAATAATGAATGTCTTAGAATAATTTATATGGATTAAGACTCTCTTTTCCATGTCATGATTACCATTATAGATACACTTTTATGAATTATTCAAAGCTAGAGAATAAATTGTATTAAAAGTAATTTATCATTAGTAAATATGTGGATATGTCATGCCCCTGGTGGAGACTGACTCTGAGGAAGAGGAGGAACAGCCAACAGGGAGTGGAAGTGTGGCTCCAGAGGTGGTGGAGGAGGCTGGGGAAGGGCAGAGGCCAGCTGAGCAGTCAGAGGAGGACCCAGGCCCATCACCTATGCATCCTAGGGCATGCAGGGAGGAGAGGATCAGGGTAAAACATGGTCTACTTGGGAGGAGAGGGCCATGATCCTCTTCATGGGTTGCAGGGGTGAGATTTGCATAAGAGTTTGGACCTGCTGGAGACAAATTAGTGTTTTATTCCTAAAGAAGGTTTATCTTGGTTGGAGTTCTTCCAACGGAATGTATCTGGTTATCTTCCTGAAGTTGGCAATTATCTATCCTGGTCTGTCATGGAACTTTATTCAGTGAGGTTTGTTTTTAGTTTTTGCTTTGTTATCCGCTCTTTGAATTTGAACTGTGTTTCTTTCCTTTGAAATGTTATTTTGAAAATAGTTTACTCCTCCACTGTGAACAATTAAACAGTGAAGCCAAGTTGAAGGCATTAAAGGACTTTTAGTTATGTTTTGGGTTTGTTATATTTCTGATATACTCTGGGTCATCACAGGATAATTGATTTCAAATAGATTCACCAAGTGAGCACATGACATCTGTGGAAGTTTTTTGTTTTTCTTAACAACAGAAATAATATTTTCTCTGAGACATCAGCAGATGCATGGGGACTGAAATTATATATGGTATATCCAAAGACCCTTTCAAACAAAATTGCTTTCACATTCTAGTGAAGTAAGAAGACACTGAAAGAGAAGGAATAAAATTTCCCTTAAGAGATTAAAATTTCCCTAAAGAGGTAATCCTCAACTTGTAACTTTGGTCACTCAATCAATAATAATGATTTTCTTCTGCGCATGCCTGGGTAATGGCTGACCATGGGTGTTAGGCTGCAGGAAAAGAGAAGCGTTTGCTGGCTTTTGGGGACGCTTGCACCCCTTTCCCCAACCCCCCTACCCCAACCCTGACTGGTTGGGACTTACCGGAGCTGGCTGAGGGGTCCGTTTGGGCTGGGTCTTGGTTGGCAAACGGTCCCAACAACGAGGAGTTAGCAGTGAGAGGTGTTGGCTCCACCCCATTGCAGACGCCGGGCCAGGAGGCCACGGAGAGCACGGAGAGCAGACGAGGACTCCAACAGCCTCAGTGGCCGAGGAAGGCTCCAGCAGCATCAGCGAGAGGGCGAGGAGGAATGACAGCAGCGTGGAGCGAGATGTGAAAGCAGGAGCTGAGGGGCCAAGATGAGGAGCTGAAGGGCCGACTGAGGGATGCCTGGGACCGGCTGTCGTTCAAGCGGCAGCAGGCCCTGCCGTAGAGAGGTGGCATGCGGCAGCTGGGGCGGCGGCGGCAGCGACGGACCACGGACCTGATGCGTCTGCCAGCGGTGGTCGTCAGCTGCTTGGGGCTGACGACGGGCCTGGTGGTGTGGAAGATCAGCTGTGGTGGCTACGGCGTTCTGGGATTCGGCCACGGCGTTGGCGTTGGCAGCCCGGCGCCATGGGAAAGGGCTGCTGCAGCGAAGGCCTACAGCGTTATGGTAGTGGTGAGAGGCCTGAGGACAACGACGTTGGGATTGATGGCCTGGTGGGTCCTTCCCCATCTGTTGCCTGTTGGTGGGGGCAGCGTTTCTACAGGGGCTCTGGACTTTTGGCCCATCCTCAATGAGCTGCCCCCTCGTCTTCCCCAGAAGTGAGAGTGCTGGGAGGGAAAGTCTGCCAGAGTGGGTTGAAGGCCTGCGGGTCTGGAGAGCCCAAAATGGAGGCGTTCACGGTCACAGCCTGGGCCGGGTGAGTCGGTGCTGCTCTGGATGGAGTTGTGGGTTGAACTTCCAGCAGAGACCCCCCCGGGGAGAGATGGCACCATGGCTCTGGACTCATGGCCGTGGCCGATTTATGAATGCTGGATTGTTTTTGGACTCTTCTTCTGGATCTGGTCATCCTGTGTTTTTCATAGGCTCCATCTCTGGCCACCATTTCCTCGTCTTTCTATGTCATCTTTTCATCTTTTAATGTCATCAACCTGGACTTCTCTCGTTACTATGGAGGGTGCCTGGCTTACTTATACCATCTATCCAGACTTTTACCCAACTTCCTCTTTCTGGGACCTGGCTATTCTCCATTGCAGTGAGAGGGCAATGGATGGATTCGACCCCTTGCAGTGAGAGAGCAAGGGGTTGTTCTGGACTCCTTCCACAAGTCACTGTGGTGGGAGAGCAGTGACTGGACCATTTTGACTCTGGCCATCGGCAGCTGTGAGGGAGCTGCTGATTGTGGATTGTCCCTGACCATCATTGCCTGGCCCCCTGTACTGCTTTTATTCCATATTTGCAGTTGTTTCCATCCAGCTTATAGCCTATTAAACCGATATGCCCTGGAATGTATTTATTATGCCTGCCTACTCTCCACTGGAATTATGAGCCCTCCAGGCGGTTCCCCTGTCTGTGAAGTGGCCCCTTGGGTTGTCAAGAGCTTACCTTAATGACGGATCCTGGGATCCCGAGAGGTGGCATGCTGCGACCAAGGGTTTAAATTTTAAATTTGGTACGAAGGGGAAACTTTTAAATTTTTTTAATTGACCGTCTTAAAGGGTTAGGGAGGGGGGTCGATGGGTCTTTTCGCAGCCTGATACATGGCAGGGGGGCAGGGGTTGGGGGCAGGGGGCCCCCTGGGGGGTGAGGAGGGGACCGCGATCTCCAGGGTGGTTGGGATTGGTAGGAGACGTCGAGGCATAGGGCCATATCATGTGTTGGGAGCTCGCACCTGCCATCTTTGTGCGGTGGCACGCTCCGACCCTATGGCCTCCTCCCTAGGGGGCACAGGAACCGGGACCTGTGTATTTTAATGCCAGGTCCATGGCTAATAAAGCTTCCCTCCTCTGTGAGATCATAGAGGAGGAGGCTGCTGACCTGGCTTGCATCACCGAGACCTGGTTGGGCCCGGAGGGTGGTGTCCCTCTGGTTGAATTGTGCCCTCCAGGTTTTTGGGTTTTGCACTGGCCACGGGCCCAGGGAAGGGGCGGTGGGGTGGCTGTGGTTATTCGGGAGACCTTGTTTCCAAGGGAGGTCTCCGTCCCAGAGATAGGCAGGAGTGAGACCCTCCTCCTGAGGTGGGGGCCTAATGGTCGGGTGGGCTTGCTGCTTGTATACCTTTCCCCCAGCTGTGTGGCAGCAGCCCTGCCTGGGCTTCTCGATGTCCTCTCGGGGTTGGCGGTGGAACCTTATAGTCCTTGGGGACTTCAATCTTCCTTCCCTGGGTGGGGCGCCAGGCTTGGCCCAGGAATTCATGGCTTCTATGGAAGCCATGGGCCTGACCCAATTGATTCAAGGCCTGACTCATGAGGGGGGAAACACTCTCGACCAAATTTTTGTCTCCGAACGGTGGCATAGTGACAGAGGGCTGGCCACTGTTATGGCACTGCCCATTCCATGGTCTGATCACTATCTCCTAGGGCTGGTCTTCCAACAGGCCGCCCCCCGCTGCTGGGATGAGGAGCCACTTAGATGGTTCCACCCCAGACGCCTGATGGACCCTGAGAGGCTCCAGACGGAACTGGGGTTTTTCCCCTCTTCCCTTGCCCATGGCTCTGTCGAGGATCTGGCGTCTGCTTGGCAACAGGCGGCGTCTAGTGCCCCTGACAGGGTTGTCCCCATGCGTCCCCTCACGTGCCGTGGATCCCGGATGGCTCCTTGGTATACGGAGGAGCTCTGGGAGATGAAACGCCGTCGGAGGGGCTTAGAGAGCAGGTGGAGGTCCACCCGCTCCCAGTCCGATCGAGCCCAGCTAAGAGCCCATATAGGACTTACCTGGGAGCTATGAGGGCGGCAGGAGGTCTTATCTCCGCTCATAGCCTACAGATAATCGCCGCCGCTCGGGTTACCTGCTCTCTCTTCAGATGGAGGGGAGGCGACCCGCTGCAGGAAGGGCTGAGGAGTTTGGTCAATATCTGTCGGATAAGATCGCTCGGATTTGGAGCGGGTTGTCCTCTTATTTGCAGTGGTCTGAGGAACGGGATACAGGCAGTCTGGCCAGTGTGATCTGGGATGAGTTTGATCCTGTTTCCAAGGATGAAGCGGACAGGACTATGCGACGGCTGAGTTCCACCACATGTTTATTGGACCCGTGTCCTTCCTGGCTGGCTTATTTATTTATTTATTTATTTATTTATTTATTTATTTATTGGACTTGTATGCCACCCCATCTCTGAAGACTCGGGGCGGCTCACAACTAAAAACAGCAACAACAATAAATAGTTAAGAAAAAATTAAACTAAACAAGCCCTAAGAGAATACAAATACAAAATAAAAGAATAAAAGAATAAAACCACCCCACCCAAGAGGGTCACAACCCGGATTGGTCAAACAACCAGGTCTTCAAATCATGACGGAAGGTGCGGAAGTCAGGGGCCAGGCGGAACTCCAAGGGAAGTTGGTTCCAGAGGTCAGGGGCAACAATAGAATAGGCTCATCGTCGGGGGACCGCCAGCCGGCATTGGCTGGCCGATGGGACCCCAAAGAGTCCTTGCCTATGTGCTCACACAGGGCGGTTAGTATTCGATGTCGGCAGGAGTCGCTCCCTTAAATATTGAGGACCCATGTCATGTAGGACTTTGTGTGCTTATGCCGCCAGGGAGGCCACCTGTGGTTGGCTCCGGGCAGTTGTCAATGCTTCATTAAGAGAGGGTGTTTTTCCCTCCGCCTTGAAGGAGGCAGTGGTGAGACCCCTCTTGAAGAAGCCTGCCCTGGACCCGACCGTGTTAGATAACTTTCGTCCAGTCTCCAACCTCCGCTTTTTGGTGAAGGTTGTTGAGAGTGTGGTGGCTCGGCAGTTTCCACTCTTCCTGGATGAAGCGGACTACCTGGATCCGTATCAATCAGGCTTCCGACCTGGTTTCAGCATGGAGACGGCATTGGTCGTGCTGATGGATGATCTCTGGAGGGCTCGGGACAGAGGTCTTTCCTCTGTCCTGGTCCTATAAGACCTCTCAGCGCTTTTGATACCATCGACCATGGTATCCTTCTGCGACGCCTCAAGGGATTGGGAATGGGGGCACTGTGCTTGGTGGTTCACCTCCTACCTCTCGGGCGGCGCAGTTGGTATTGGTGGGAGGTGGAGGTCGGCCCGAGGTGCTCTCTTGTGGGGTCCCTCAGGGGTCGGTTCTTTCCCCTCTGCTATTTAACATCTATATGAAGCGCTGGGTGAGATCATCCGTGGTTTCGGGGTGAGCTCCCATCAGTACGCAGATGATACCCAGCTGTACATCTCCACCCCGAACCAGATCGGTGATGCCCTCTCCCTGATGACCCAGTGTTTGAATGCAGTATGGATTTGGATGAGCGGGAACATGCTTTGACTCAACCCGGCCAAGACTGAGTGGCTGTGCATACCGGCATCTCGGCCCAGTCAGGAATGTCCATCTTTAACCATAGGGGGAGTGGTGTTGCCCTCTGTGGACAGGGCGCAGAATCTGGGGGTCCTCCTGGATGTACGGCTCCAGTTGGAGGAGCAGGTGGGGGCCGTTGCCAGGGGGCCTTTGCCCAGCTCCACCTAGTTCGTCAACTACGCCCATTTCTGGACCGGGATGCCCTGTGCACAGTCACTCACGCCCTTGTTACCTCTAGACTCGACTACTGCAACGCTCTCTATCTAGGACTGCCCTTGCATACCATCCGGAGATTGCAGCTGGTGCAGAATGCGGCGGTGCGGGTGGTGATGGGAGTTTCCCGGTTCTCCCATGTTACCCCCTCCTCGCTGTCTGCATTGGTTGCCGGTTGTGCTCCGGGTGAGATTCAAGGTTTTAGTTTTAACATACAAAGTCCTTCATGACATGGGTCCTCCATATTTAAGGGAGCGACTCCTGCCGATAGCGACTGCTGGCCGCCCTGTGAGAGCACATAGGCAGGGACTCCTTGGGGTCTTGTCGGCGGGCCAATGCCGGGTGGTGGTCCCCCAAGGACGAGCCTATTCTGTCGTGGCCCTGGACCTCTGGAATCAACTTCCCCTGGGGCTCCGCCTGGCCCCTGACCTCTGCACCTTCCGCCATGATTTAAAGACCTGGTTGTTTGACCAATTCGGGCTGTGACCCTGTGGGAGGGGGTTTTTATATTTCTAATGTTTATAAATTCGTTTTGGGGCTTGTAATCTATTTAATTTCTTTTTAATTATTTATTGTTACTGTTTTAGTTGTGAGCCGCCCCGAGTCTTCGGAGATGGGGTGGCATACAAGTCTCAAAAATAAATAAATAAATAAATAGACATGGTTATCCAAGCAGTCCCTTGGCTGAGGAAAGTGAGTGTGGATGGCCCTGCCGGAGTTCAGTGGTGGTTGTTGGGGGAGGCCCGGCTGGAGAGCTCGGCAGGCAAAGACAAAGGCCTGGAATGGTTGAAACATCTCTTCCCCCCACGGTGGTTTGCTTGGATCCGTGGGGGTGAGGGAAAGGGTCAGTGACAGCAGAAGGCGAAGCCGAGCTGGGATTCAGCTCCAGATGGTATCCTCGCCTTCCTGTCCTGGGCCATTCCCCTGTTCTTTGGCCTGCGTTTGGGGTTGGAGGGAGTTCAGAACCACCAACCAGACAATTGCTCTTTTAGCTGGACCCCTCGCTCCATAGCTGCCGAATGTTGGGACTATTTTGGATTGAGGCCTACAGCTGGGGACCAAGGTTTGGGGTTTTCAAGCAATTTGTCAGTCTTCCCCCATTGTCCAGACTGGGGTGATCGGTTTCTCCCTTCTAAGTGACCAAATTTCATTCTGGGCCTGCCCTGCTGTGGTGAGAGAGCAGCAGGGTTTAGAAGAGACCTTCCCTGCCCCTTGTGAGTCATCTATATGGCAATCTCTGGGACCCTACCGGAGTGAGAGTCCGGGACTGATGAATGTCATCTCAGCGCCCGAGGGTACTGTGAGAGAGTCCGCGGGTTGGATCCCATCGATATTTGATATATATACCCGGACGTTGGACATAACATCTAGCCATGTTTTCCTATTCTCTTTCTCTGCCTGGAACTATGACCATCACCTATACAGCCGCGGATTTACAGGCCCTGAGGAGAGTCCCCCTATCCTTAGTGTGGCCTGAGGGGTTATCTAAAGCCTGCCTCTATGATGGATCCTGGGATCCCGAGAGGTGGCACTGCAAGAAGAAGGGGGGGTTAATTTTTATAAATCGAAGGGTTTTAAAGGGGCATTGTTAAATTTTATTTTTGCCAATTATTTAAAGGGGTTAGAGAGGAGGGAGGGTGACAGACTTGGGCGGAAAACTGGGGGCTCCCTGAGTCATTCCCTAGCTCCATCCAGGTCGGAAATGGATCGTGGCAGGTGGGCGGGGGTTGGGGGCTGGGGGCTGGGCGGGTCCAGGGGGTGGGGTGGGAGTTGGGATACTGACGGTGATTGGACATGGTGGGAGGCAAAGAGGGCGGGGGCCATATTTTGTAATGGGAGCGTGCCCCTGCTATTTACAAGCATCCAGCCCACAGGCCACAAGTTTGACAATCCTGATCTATATCTATATATTTGAAGCTTTTCCATGAAATAAAAACAATATAGATTTTAAGTTCAAAATAAGACAAATAGAGAAAAGTAATATAAAAGTGAAAAAGAAATAAAGATAGAAAAGAAGGAAAAGAAAAGAAAATAATAAAGAAATGGTTTCCAATATTATTAGGACTAATTACAAGTACATTTATATTTATCTTTTATTTATTTATTTATTTTGTCAAGTGATTATAACAGGTATAAGTATAAACATAGTTATGAATACATGAAATGGATACAGATAAGAAAAATAAAAAGAAGTAATAGGACAAGGTTGCATCAAAGTTTACTTCATTCCATAATTTAGCAATAGCAATAGCACTTAGACTTATGTACTGCTTCACAGTGCTTTACAGCCCTCTTGTAAGTGGTTCACAAAGTCAGCATATTGCCCCCAACAATTTGGGTCATCATTTTACCCACCTCGGAAGGATGGAAGGCTGAGTGGGATTTGAACTGCACAATTGCCTGCAATCAGCAGAAATAGCCTGCAGAGGTACTGCACTCTAACCACTGCACCACTATTGTCCTTTCTGATCATCAAATCCACAAATCATCAGTTCATTTTTTTCTTTTTCAGCAAGAAGTCCGTAAGGGGTTTCCAGACACTAATAAATATAGTATGAAATTTCTGAGCAAACAAGTTTTTTTTAATTATATTTATATGCCATCCTTCTCCTGAAGACTCAGGGAGGCTTACAATTTTTGGGATACACCCAATGCGCTCAGCAACAGCCTCCCTTCCATTGTATATGCCTGCTTATTACCAAGCGGCATTTTTACAAAGTCAGCTTATTGCCCCCAACAATCTTGGGTCCTCAATTTACCTACCCCGAGAGGATGGAAGGCTGAGTCAACCTTGAGCCTGGTGGGATTCGAGCCTGCACTAATTGCAGGCAGCTGGAACTTAAGTGCTAGGCATTTAACAGCCTGCACCACCAAGGGTCCAAGTTAACTTTGCTATCTCGGTTACTTCCATCATCTTCATCAATATGTAAATAGGCTTTGTTGAATTTGATTCTTAGTTCCCCAAAGACCATAATATAAAGGTAATGATCTGGCTCATTATAATTATGATTAATTTTCTTATCAAGAATCCGAAGTCTCAGATACCCAAACTTGGAAATGAATTACCAAGTGCTTAAATTTAATTTATTTTTAATTACTCAACAGATTTGTAATTTAAAATAACATTTCCACCACTCACAAAACCCAATGAAATTTATATCATAATACAAAGAATTATAGTTCTGTGATTTTCATCATTCAAACTTTACACATATTGTGGACATTTCTTGTTGAATTCCCTCCTTATATCAAGTTATGAATAGAGGTCTATTAAAATAAATCTTAGCCCTCCTTACCTCATCTACTTTTGTCCTTAATGAACCATCATGGAATGATCACAATATGTCAGCCTGAATTCTTTTTTCTAAATAGAAAGGATTGTCTGACTCCCAACTTTCTCGAAGCAGACAAGATTTCTTTAGCTTTAGCCATTTCATATAAAGTATTCTGTCTCAGGAGGAGATGGCTCTATCCATTAGAATTGCTTGCTTTCACTGAATTAAGTAGATAAATAATCCAAATCATTATATGTTTCATTAATGCTTCTAGAGATTAAGGGCCTCCCAGGGCACAATCTAAACCTCAGAGATCAATGCTCTAAACTATGTGGCAGTGCCATCCAGGGTTGCAGAACATCATCCTGCTAAACTAGAATAGTTACACAGCTTTAGCATGATACATGTTAAATTTAACAGAATTAGGTTTGTTATGTATGCAGGTTTAAAGTCATTGGTTTAGTTTGAACTGTTCTTGTAAAATGTAAGAAATGATTGGTTTAAAAAGTGTGGGAAAACCCTGCACTCTGATTGGCTGGCAACTGAGGCTGCTGGCTATAAGTAGCAGCCGCAGCCCAGCCAAAGTGGGTTCGTTCTGAGCTGTAGTCACTAATAAACAAAGAGCTTGAAGCACTCCGCGTCTGTCTCTTCATGCAAACTTAACACTGGCGACAAAGGTGGGATCTCCCTGAAGAAGAAGGCAACGCGGAACAGAAGGAGAGCGAGATGGCTGCACTGAACACCCCTCCAGCCCTGTTCGATCCGACGGCAGAAGACTGGGAGATGTATGCAGATCGTTTCCAAATGTATCTGGAAGGAAACGATCTTGCCGACATTTCCGAGAAGCGGAAGAGGCGGTCTTTCTCCGCACTGCAGTCGGCAGTTTTCAAGATGGCAAAGGCATTGGCAGGAGCTGCAGACGTGAAGGTAATGGAATGGCCTGACTTAGAAAAAGTTGTTAGAGCCCATTACACCCCACAAGTATCGTGCCTCATTAAGAGACACGAGTTTTACCATCGGGATCAAGGGAAAGCGAAAACGTAAACGACTTCATGGCAAGTTTAAGAGACATTGGGAGTGCATGTGAATTTAACAATTTAGAAGAGGCCATGCGTAATCGATTTGTTCTGGGCCTTAAAGACAGGGTGTTACAGAGCAAGTTATTAATGAGACCTAAGATCACGCTGAAGGAAGCAATAGAAGAGGCCTCTTCAGCAGAAGCTACCAAGTCCTCAGCAGCAGCCATGAAGAAAATCAACAAGGCCACAAGCCATCCTGATGTGGAAAAGTCCACAACAACTCATTGTGAGCAAAAAGATTCTGAGTCAGACTGTAGTGAGGTGGAGGAAGGAATTTATAGACTCAGAATGGAGCGGAAAAAGAAAGACCTGGGAAGAAAGAGGCAAGATTTCTACTGCAGAGGTTGTGGGGAAGCCTCCCCGCACTGAATGCAAGTTCCTAGATACCAACTGCCTCCGTTGTGAAAAAAGAGGACAACTAGCAAGAGTCTGCAAATCATCCAGAACTCCACCCAACAGAAGGAAGTTTCCTGACAAAGAATTCAAGCCCAACAACCTCACTGAGAAAATGGGGCACAGCACAGAAGCAAAGGGGAAGAATGAAACTCATCAGACAGTAACTATTGGTCATTCTTCTTCTATCAATAACAGAAAAGTGCATGTCAAGGTACTAATTGAAGGAAGGCCTTGCCAAATGGAAGTGGACTCAGGCTCATATTTATCTATGGTGTCATGGGACACTATTCACAGACTACTCCCAAACATTCAGAAGAAGCATTTCAAGAAGCAAGCACTGACTCTTAAAGACTACCAAGATTCCAGTAGTTGGAACAAGATTCCAGTAGTTGGAACAAGAGAATTCAATGTGAAGTTCAAAGGCCACACCAAACACTTGCCCCTGACCATCGTGGACAAGGATCGCCCAAGCTTGCTGGGACTTGAGTGGTTCAATCCACTAGGCATTGAGGTGACTGGCATCAATCATGTGAGCAACACTGAATGGGAGGAGGCCTTGAGGTCTGAGTTTCCAGAGGTCTTCAGCAAAGGATTGGGCAAGTATATGGGGACCCCTATCACTTTCAATCTAGATCCCAAGGGGCCACCAATTCGCTTAAAGCCCAGAAGGGTCCCATTTGCCTTAAAGGGAAAAATTGATGCACAGTTAGATAAACTAATAGCTCAAGGAGTTTTAGAGCCCACTGACCACTCCAGATGGGAGACACCCATAGTCACACCAGTCAAGACTGATGGGTCAGTGAGAATCTGTGAGACTATAAGGGGACATTGAACCATGCGCTTCAACAGAGCGCATATCCAGTTCCAGTGGTGCATCATTTACTACATTCACTTGGGGGGTACAGTCTTTGCCAAATTGGATCTGGCCCAGGCATATCAACAATTAACAGTTGATGATGCCACTGCAGAGGCCCAAACCATTGTGACTCATAGAGGTGCTTTCAAATGTAAAAGGTTACAGTTGGAGAAGGGTGGCACCAGGCATCTTCCAAAGCCTTATGGAAAGGATGCTCCAAGGACTGCCAGGGGTAGTACTTTTTGATGATGTTTAATCTCTGCTGAAAATGACACTCAGTTACAAGAGAGACTCAGAGAAGTCCTTACCAGATTCAAAAAGCGGGGTTAAAAGTCAAGGAAGAAAAATGCACTCTAGAACTGACAAGGTTGAGTTCTTGGGCTATATGATTGACAAGCATGGTATCCACCCCACAGATGCCAAGGTTCAGGCAATCAAAGAAGCCCCTAGACCAAAATGCAAAATAGATTTGCAAGCCTTCCTTGGACTCATTAACTTTTATCACATGTTCCTACCTCAGAAGGCAACCATTGCAGAACCACTGCACAGATTACTAGACAAAAAGTCTGTGTGGGTCTGGGGCAGAAAAGAACAATCTGCATTCAACAATATTAAAAGACTAATCACGTCTGATGCTGTACTAATACAGTTCTCTGAGAATTTGCCAGTTGCACTGACTTGTGATGCTCCCCTTTGGAGTGGGGGTTGAGCCACAGGCTTCCCAGCAGGAGGGAAGCTCCTATTGCATTTTACTGTCGCACCTTGACCAAAGCAGAGAGGAACTACAGCCAACTGGACAAGGAAGCCTTGGCAATTGCTGCAGCTGTCAAGAAATTCCATGAGTACTTATATGGGAGAACATTTACCATTGTCACAGATCACAAACCTCTGTTAGGCATTGTGGCAGGAGACAAACCTACACCCACTATCCTGTCACCAAGAATGCTGAGGTGGACTGAATTTCTTGCTGCTTATTCATACAAACTCATCCACAGGCCTGGCAAAGACATTGGGCATGCAGATGCTTTGAGTCGCTGCCCACTTCCTTCTCACACTGAGGACTTTGCTCCTGAGACTTACACCTTTTTCCTAGAAACTGTTGCCAAGCTTCCAGTACACGCTGCTGAAAATGCCAGAGAGACTGCCAAAGACACTTTATTGGCTCCTGTTATAGGCTGGATTAAGAAAGGTTGGCCTCTTCAAGTTCTACCTCAACTTGCCCAACCTTTTAAATCCAGGCAAACTGAATTATCTGTATTAAGAGGATGTATTTTGTGGGGGTAACAGGGTGGTTATTCCTGCAAAACTGCAAAAGAGGTTTTGGAAATGTTACATGAGGGTCATTCAGGTATTGTCAGAATGAAGGGATTGGCCAGGAGTTATGTATGGTGGCCAGGTATTGACAAAATGGTTGAAAACTGGGTAATCTTGTCCCAACTGTCAGGTAGTCAGGCCTGCCCCACCTCTCGCCCCCACACAGGAATGGGAATGTCCTAGGGGCCCATGGTCCAGGATCACATTGACTTTGCTGCCCTACCAGAGGGCACACTTTCCTTATTATAGTAGATGCATATTCCAAATGGCTAGAGGTAATCCCTATGGCATCCACCACAACTGATGCTGTCATCAAACAGCTTAAAAAGCTTTTTGTAACTCCGGGTTACTGATGTACTCGTTTCTGACAATGGTCCTAATTTACATCCCATTTTTTGAATCATATCTAGCACAGCAGGGTATCAAACATGCCCTGACAGCCCCTGGGCATCCTTCGGCTAATGGCCGGGCTGAACGTATGGTACGATTTACCAAGGAAAAACTTCAGCAATTGAGTCCAGGGGATATCACTGAGAGAGTTGAAAAACTTCTCAGTGTCCAGCATATCACTCCTAACCCATCAACTAACTTATCCCCAGCAGAGTTGTTGATGGGTAGGAAACTCAGGTTTCCCCTTGACTGCCTTCATCCCACTTATGCACCCAACGCACCACTAGATTCCACTAGCAAAGTTCACATGCTCACGTGGGTGATTCTGTTTATGCTAAGAACCTTATGGGTGAACCTTTATGGATTCCTGCTGAGATAACCCAAATCACAGGCCCACGATTCTTACAGGGTACAAACAGAGGATGGTGTCCTCTGGAGCAGGCACATTGATCAGCTTGATCCAGATTCCTCAGGAACATCGCAAGATTGTTCCTCTCTAGTTTCCCATACCTAATACCTCTTCTAGTGGGGAAGGGGAGGATCATGAGTGTAATGAACAAGCAAGAATCACCCATGTGTAATGAGCTAACACGATAGAACCATCCCAAAACCTCTCACAATACCAACAACCATTTCACAAATGGAAGATTGCACATCATTACCTGATTTAGGTGCTGACATTGGGTTGGAGATGGATTGGGAGGAGAGACCAGGTTGTAGTAACCAAACATTACTACCATTACTACAAGTCCTAGTAAGGAAATGTCAGCAGACAATTTCCTCCCCTCACAAGGTGAGAACTTAAAACATCTGAACCACGTAAGGTCTCAACGTACAGTAAGAGCCCCACCTATTTAAAAGAATACATTAGATAGGCTGGGGTTTGAGTATGGACTGAACCTAGTGGGGAGGGGTGTTATGTATGCAGATTTAAAGTCATTGGTTTAGTTTGAACTGTTCTTGTAAAAAGTAAGAAATGATTGGTTTAAAAAGTGCGGGAAAACCCTGCACTCTGATTGGCTGGCAACTGTGGCTGCTGGCTATAAGTAGCAGCCACAGCCCAGCCAAAGTGGATTCGTTCTGAGCTGTAGTCACTAATAAACAAAGAGCTTGAAGCACTCCGCGTCTGTCTCTTCATGCAAACTTAACAAGGTTGACATAGAAAAATGTCAAAAAATGAGACGCAAGGATATGGTCTAAATCAGCGTTTCTCAATCGCAACCATTTGTGTGGGCTTCAACTCTCAGAATTCCCCAACCAGCAGTTGGGGGAGAAAGAATCCCTCTGTGCACCCTTATGAGAGAAGAAGCTAAGCATCATCTTAGAACATACTGTAGTTGACTGCTTCCTCCAGGTCACATGTTACAAATTTTGCCTACATTCAGTGCA